>JAADYS010001151.1:0-21864 GCA_012931995.1 Fusarium albosuccineum
ATAGACATGTTTTACTGTATCTCGTTCTCTAGCAAGACGATGATAACGATCGGCAAGGAACTGCTGTTGTGTTCCTGGACCATCCGCGGCCGAGGCAATAGTTTCTCTCTAGGTTGGTCCATTTCTGGCCTGGCGCAGCACTGACAGCCAGCTGAGGAAAAGCCAAAAGGGGTTCATAAGCAGAGATGTACCGGACCTGCTGCTCAGTAGTAACTTCTGGCTTTCGTTCCCGCATCTAACTGACCCGTCACTCATTACAATGGTGTCCTCCAAGATACTCAATGGCGCTCTAGCCTTTGTTAGTGTTGGCATGGTCAACGCCGGACGATGTCGACCATCGTCTTCCACCGCTCTCACATCGTCCACACTCGAAACTACATCTTCGGTTAAAACCTCGACCGACATCTCGACCGCAAGCACGGAAATCTCAACTACGTCTACCTCGGCTGATACTTCAGCTGACACCTCGACCGAAACCACGGAAAGCACAACTTCATCCCCGGCCGAAACCTCCACAACATTCATCACGATCACTACCACGACTTCCGAGGAGACCACCGATACCTCTACATCGGCTTCATCCACATCGACCTTCTTCCCTGCCGACCTCTTCCCCTGCACAGCAGATGAGCAGTGTTTGATGGTGGGAACGCTATGCGACCCAGCCCGCTGCGGGTGTATTAGCGGCTTTTGCACACCGCTGTCGTCCACAACGTCGTCATCCTCGGCTGCTCCTACGGAGGACACAAGTGGCAGCTGCCTGACCACCGCGGACTGTGCGTCAGAGGCCAGCTGCTTGAGTGATGGGATCAACTTTTGCCTTTGTGTCGCCGGCCTTTGCGCCCAGGTATAGTAAATAACTTGTTACGGCTGCAAAGTCCGCCTGTTATTAGACCGTCTTTTAGATGAGAGTTGAAGCTTTTCGTTCTGGGTCTGCAGGGGAATTGCACATGTTGTTATGAGCATATGTTGGCAGCATCTGATACGGACCGCCGCTTTCTAATGAAGATCTATGGCATCGAAAATCAAGCCGAAGTCCATCTGCTGCAAGGATATCCATCACATTACGATCTGGGCAGGATCTGGACATGTCGACACTGTGACCAAGATGCTAAGCAAAAACACAACATTCAGATCTATAAATAACTTTGATACAGACATAAACACGGCAAGAAATACAAAAGAGAAAGATATGCCACTTAATTCCTTATCCCAAACATTCCCAACTCCAGCCATTTCTCTATCGCCTTGACACCATATCGCCATCTTCACTAACAACCACCAGCCTGTGGGCAGGCATGAAATAGCTGTACCCAGATCTCTTAGCCTGACCAATCCAGAGTAGAGTATCCTTGCTCGGCAGGCAATTCAGTTCAGGATTGTTGTGAAGCTCCGCAATGAACCGTTGCCAGTTGATTCGCCTGACGCCGGTGTGGAGAATCTCCTCCAAGTCCACACCCTGTTCGCTCAGGATTGAGTCCAGTATGTCATTGACGACAGTTTCCGTGTCCATGATGTCTGCCCATCCTTGCAAACCCTCCATGGTAGGCCGAACCTGAAGCCTCTTGGCAATGTCCACGAGCTGATTGACCATGTGATCCGACTCAGGCTCAGCGTGTGAGTCATCAGGTCCGTAACCAGGAACCGGCATGGGCTTGTGGATAGTAATAGGCAGTTGAAGCTGCGACGCAACGGCTCGTAAGAATTTCTCAGCAGCCCACTTGGAGGCCACGTAGCCGTCAGAACCATCATCAGGCGGCGTCGGACTGATCGGCTGGCTTTGGTCGACATTGTAGATCTTGGGGCCTTCTTTATCGCCATAGATGCGGACAGAGCCGGAAGACAGGAAATGGAAAGGGATCCTGCGTGGGAGGGCGAGACGAGCGAGTTCCTTGATTGAGTTGGTGTTTGCGGGACGCAACACTTCGTAATCGTCCCAGAAGGATCGATTAGCACCAGAATGGAGGACAATGTCTGAGTCGCGGGCTAGCTGGTTAAAGTCGTCGTTGCTGAGACCAAGATTGACTTCTCCGAGATCGCCTGTGTAGATGATGATCTTGTCGGATGCCTTGCTGAGTGCATCGACATCTGTCTCGCGGCGTACAAGGCAGAACACCTGTGCAATTTGCTCCGACTGAATAAGGGCGGGAACAAGATGTCTACCAAGATATCCAGTAGCACCCGTGAGTAGAACGTTCAGTCCTGTGCCGTCAGCTCGTGGGGATTTCTTGACTGCGGACAGAGGGAACTCCTCGCTCCAGGTTTCGGGAATTGCCGTTTCAGCCGCCCAGTTAATCTTTGTGGACAGTGTCGCTTCAATGACTGCCGTCATGTCACTGAGCTTTCCAGCATTCATCAGTTCGACAAGCTTCGGGGCAGCCGAGAATCTCTCCTTGATCAGTCGCTGAAGCTTGACAAGCAGTAGGGAGCTGCCACCAACGTGGAAGAAGTTGGACTCGGGTGCAATAGCTGTGGTGGGTGCAAAAGGCAAGACACTGCGCCAAAGCTCCTCTAGCCTCGCTTCTGTTGGCGTCATCTCACGACCGTTGGCCAGGTCTCGCCCGGTGCTAGAAGGCCCATCTAAAGGTAGGGCTTTGACAGCTGCCCGATCAAACTTGGAGTGTCCAGTAAGAGGTAATTGATCCAAGGCGACGATGATAGCAGGTCTCATATAATCAGGGACCTGAAGCTTGGCTTGGAGTGCAGCAAGATACTCAACCCGTCCGGGCTCAGAGTGGTGACGCGAGAAGACGACATGGGCAGCCAGAAACTTTGCACCTTCGGCTTCACGTAGAGTAACAACAACATGCTTCAACGCGCCCTTGGAGGACTCGAGTAGAATTGTTTCGATCTCGGTGAGTTCGACTCGGAAGCCTCGGATCTTGACCTGAGTGTCACCGTCGATGCGGCCTCGAATGACCAGAGCACCATCCTCACGCAACAGGCCACGATCACCAGTGCGATACAAAGTAGTCCAGCCGTTGTTTTCTAGATGAGAACCAGGCCTGATGAACTTGTTAGGCAAGAATCGCTCCTTGGTGATGGCATCTAAGCCGACGTAGCCACCAGTGACACCAACACCACCAATAAGAACTTCTCCAGGCACGTTGACAGGGAGGAGATTGAGTTTCTCGTCAACGATATAGATGGCGTAATTTGGTGCCACAAACCCAGCAGGCAAAGGATACTTCAGCTCAGAGTCACGGTAATTGATGCGACCTTGGTGCGTGCAGGCGATCGTGGTCTCGCTGGGACCGTAATTGTTGAACACCTTCAGATCAGACAAGCCAAGTCCTCTGAACTCGCTGACAAACTCATCCGAGAATGCTTCACCTCCGAAGAAGGCAAAGCTCCACTGGTGACATTGCTTCAGATGTTCCTGTGCGTACTGAAACCACATCTCATACTCGGACAGAGTACCGGAGGTGTAGTTGATGTTCTCATCAAGGATCATCTTGGTTACCTCAAAAGGATCGCCTCGATTCTCGGCAGGCACGATGTGGAGGCATCCGCCATTGCAGAGAGCGACAAAGATCTGCTCGAGGGAGAAATCGAAGCTGAAGGCACTCTGCTGGAGAACATTGAAAGGCTTGGTAGGGTCGATGTTGCACTGCTTTGAAAAGCCCTCGTCTTGAGCCACCAAGTTGGAGTGCTTGATCTTGATGCCCTTGGGTTCGCCAGTCGAACCACTGGTGAAGAGAATGACAGCGGCATCTTGCCCACGCGCTGCAGACTCTTGGTGAGCTGTTGAGGTGTTCCGGGGGATGTTAGAAACATTGATGACCTCTGCATCTCCGGTAGTAACAGTCTTAAGAGTATCGACGGTAGAGGAGTCAACCAGAAGCATAGCAGGCTTTGCTATCTTGACCGAATTTTGGAGGCGATGGATGGAGTTGCGGAGATCCAGTGGCAAGTACGTTGCGCCAACTCGGAGGATAGCCAACATCGAGCAGATCCAGTCAGTGCCAGGAGCTTGGAACACACCAACCACGTCCCCGTTGAAACCCCCCCCGCTGACTAGAGACTCTGCAATAGCGTCGACTCGGTGGCCCATGTCTTGATATGTGAGGGTAGCAGTTGCACCGACCTTGAGAGCTGGTTTGGAGCCAAAGTTCTTGACCATGTCATCAATCCGATGGGATACAGTCTCAGGCCAACTCAAAGGGGTTTCTGGGCCTTTGCCGACCTGGAGAGCTTTGGTAATATCCTCATCAGCCCAAACAGATGGCGACATGATCGGCATGTCTCTTCCCGAAGTTTTGGTCAAGCCTTTGAGCAGGTTGACATAGGCTCTTGCAAACAACTCGGTCTGCTCCTGGGTATACAAGGACTGCTGCAGCTGCAATGTGGCGAGAGTATCGCCTTCTGCGTTTTCGAGGAGATCCAGAGATATATCGTAACCTGTGCGGGGATGATACCACTCCTCCCCAGCGGCATCGAATGAGGCAAACTTGGCCCTCTCTTGCGTGCCCTGCCGATAATCCACAAAGACCTGGAAGACAGGCGGTGAGTTTGCGGATCTCGAGACACCTAACTCGCTTAGAAGAAGGTCAAAAGGAAGGGCAGAGTGCTCCAATGCCGCATACGCCTTGTTCCTGGCGTTCTTGATGGAAGCACCAAACTTGGACTTGGGCGAGGGTCGGTCGAACCGGATTGGGAGTAGGTTGAGGAAGAAGCCGAGAGTCTGAAGGAACTGCTCGTTGTTACGGTTGGCGTCGGCGATACCGATGAAGATTTCGTTTGTGTTAGGGAGAAGGCGGAAGAGGAGGGCTTGGAGAACGGCAAGATAGAGATGGAAGTTGGTTGCTTGGTTTTGGCGGGCGATTTGCTTGATTTGGGCCGTGGAAGAAGCATCAAGACGGATATCGGCGCGGAATGTCCTGATGGAACCATTTTAGCAAACATGTAAAGATGAAAATGTCGTTGGGGACTCACTTATAACTGGTCTGGGGTTGTCTAGCCGTAAGCTTGGAAAAGGACAAGAGAGGAATTGGTTGCACATCAGAGGGGATGATGTTGCGGTAGAAGTCGATGTCCTCCTGGAAGTTTCCCTGCTCGAACTGCTTCCTCTGAAGGGTAGAGTAAGTTCTGTACTGGGACTTTTCCAGGAGAGGAGTCAATGTCTGACCCTGATAGGCCATCTCGAGATCCGCAAAGATGAGCTGGATGCTGACACCGTCGATGGTGATGTGGTGGCAGCCAAGGATGAGCCAGTGGATGTTGTCAGACAGCGAGAGAAGTACAAACTTCATCGACTCCCAATCATTCAAATCCCACTTGAAATCTCTCATCTCTTCCAAAGCCTTACCAGCTTCAGCCTTGTCACTGATCTTCTTGTGGTTCAGTCTGACCAAGGGCTTGGAAAGAATACCCTGCGTGGGAACATCCCCCTCTTCTCCACCCCAGAAGTATCTGGTCCTCATGGCTTCGTGTTTTTCTGCCACTGCTTCGAGGGCCTTCTCAAATTTGTCCAGTTGCATTATGCCTTCCAGTCGAACAGAGACGGCGACGTTGAAGGTTGTGGGATCTCGCAGTGCGTGGTGCAGGAACCAGAATCTAGTCTGACCGAAAGACATGGGCTCAGTGATCTCCGTGGAGGAATCGATGATTAACTCACGCATGGTCGGCTCCTTGATGTCGTTCTCGGCGTTGGAGATGGAGGACGAATAGTCAATGTCGTCTTTGGAGGTGGTGGAGGCGGGAGTTGACGTGCCGTTGAAGGTTGGAGCTGTGCTTGGTGCGGGCAGGAGATTATCGGGATGGAGGGAGAATTCCTCCGCTGAAGGCACCTCCAGTCGAGGCTTGCTTGCAGCTTGGCGAGGAGCAGGAATATCAACGCCTTCGGTCAGAGTGCTGATATCCAAGATGGAGGAGGGCATTCTCTCAAGGCTGTCTTTGATCAGATCTAGGATGGAATTGCCACCTAGAACCTTGAGGACGGGCATGTCGACATCCAGCTCTCTCAGGAACCAGGATCGAATGTCCAAAGCAACCAGAGAGTCAACACCTCGCTCGATAAGAGGCTCATTCTCATGGACCACCTCATCCGCAGGGATCTGCAACACCTTCTTGACACGAGCCACGAAGGAATCCAGCAGAACTCTCATGGCCTCACCCCGGGTCTTGACCGTCTTGAGCTGCACTCGCACAGGAACCTTTGATAACGTTGAGGCCTCGCCCTTATTGCAAGACTGTTCGATACAGAAGTGACCAAACTTGAGATCCAGTCGATACTGCACTTTGGTATCTTCCAGCTCGCTTCGCAACATGGGGCTCATGCCTGTGACGATCTCGGCGCTTTCTTTCGAGTCAGGTCTTCCGACATCGATCGCTTCGGCAAACATTTGATGCAAGTCAACTTCCGACACACTCGTTGCTCCGAGACTTCGGAAGTAGTCGGCGTTGAACAAATCCGAGCGGCCAACATGACCGATACCCATGAGAGAGCTGAGGTCGATGACGGAGCCAGGAACACCACGAGCACGACGCTGGAAGGCGAGTGTTGTCATGAACATGTTCGCAGCAGCATAATTTGACTGGCCACTGTTACCAAGGCAGGCTGTGAGGGACGAGAACATGATGAAGAAGTCGAGAGGCTCATCGTGGAAGATCTCATCGAGGAGGATACTTCCATCAACCTTTGGCTTGAGCACCTTGTTCATGCCATCCAATGTCATCTCAGTGAAGGGAGAGTCGGCAACAATCAGAGCTCCGTTTGAGATGCCAGCAATTGGGGGCATGGTGCGCTTGATGGTGTCAAGGCATCGCATCAACGAGTCTTGGCTGGTAATATCCAACGACATGGCCCGGACGTCTGCACCAAGAGATTCGAGATGATGAATGAAGGCTGGTTCAACAACAGGTTTACGGCTGGTGAGAACCACATGGCGAGCACCATGGTAGACCATCCATTGGCAGATTGACTGACCAACTTCTCCGGAGAGACCGATGAGGAGATACGTTCGGTCGGATCTGAAGATGTCGTTCTTGTCAATGGGATGAACTCGGACGGGGACAGTGGAAGCTGTCCAGTCCACCACTGCCAAGGGCTCCTCTGTTGGGCGGTGGTTGGAGATCTCGCTCAAACTGATTGTTCCAATCTCGTCGATTGGCACACTGGCCTTGGTTGCATTGGACCACGCTTCTGATAAAAGATCCTTAGCATCACAAAGAGAACTTCCAGGACGAAGGCGTGGAGTGCTGCTGAACAAATCCTTGGAAACTCGGTACGAGCAGTAAGATGGAAGCTCCTTTGAGATGGCGCGGCCAACCTCAGAGCTCAAGTTCCCAGGAGCAGATAGGTCCACATAGGCACAAGTATTATCCTTGATGAGCTTCTTCAGCAATCTGGTAGGTAGTGCAGGGTGCACAAAAGCACAATCAGAGCTGCGCCTGTCTGTTCGAGAAGTTGTGAAGAGGGTAGTTATGCCCGAAGTCTTTGCCTTGAGCGAGACCGCGGATCGCAGCAATTTGTCTGCTTCGTGAATCATAAGATTGGCACCCTTGGGAATGTTTGTAACTAGTTGTTCGGCAATCAAGTGAGCGGCAGTAGTAACGAGCGCCATTCTTCCGAACTCGGCCGAGGCTGGAATCTCGACAGTGCAAGATGCGTCAACCAAAGCCGGGGAGGTCGAGGAGGAGGCGAGACCTAAGACTGCTGACTTCGGGTTTTGAGGATCTGTGCCAACAAAGAGAGTGAGCTTGCCTAGATCTCCAACTTGGATCGCTTGCAGGAGGGTTTGGTTAAACGTGATCTGACGTCTGTTGGTGTGGGCTGGTCCACTGGCCATGACTTCAAGAGGAGTGACTTGCTCAAGATCGACTGCACCGCCCTCTTCAACCAGTCGGAGAGTCGTAGTCTTGGGATCAACATCTTGGACGATCTTTCTACGGATTGAGTTGACCCGGTCATTTTGTGCCTTGTTCTTATACAATCGAGGGATCAGAGTCGTCGATTGGCTCAAGAAGACTTCAGGCTCTGAAGACCACAGCAAGTCATCAGCCTTGCCCTCCTTCTTCCAAGCATCCAAGAACTGGTGTCTCAACAAGGCTTCGGAGATGTAGCTACCGGCCTCATCGCCGACGTTGTCAACATCCAGCAATTGAAGATTGATGTTGGGGTTCTCGAATCGAACAACTCGACCGATGCCAAACATCATGTAGGAGAAGGGGTTTTCGTAGCGGACGCCCTTGGTCACCCAGAGGATGGTTCTTCCCTGGGTCCAAAGAGCCTTAAGTCCATCCATCTTGGCCTCGGTGACACTCTTCATCACGGGCTCGTCCAAGTCTGCAAGACAGAGTACAGTCGAACCAGATGGAAGAGTGGTCTTGTCCAAAGCCTCGACAGAGCGAATATGCTCGAACGAGGAGAACCTTTCTTGCAGTTCTGACTTGACAGTCTCAAGCAAGGAGAAGGTGGAAAGAGAATTCCCTCCCACAATGGCCAAATGGGCGTCTGCCTTTGTGGATGACTGAGTAGCCAATGGCTCCTTCAACAGTGCAACGCGGTCATCCGAGGCTTGAGCAGCCCAAACAGCAACGGCGTGGATGCTGTCATAAATGGGAGTCGAAGTTTCGATGCCTCCAAAGCCGCAACGCTTCAACAGACCACCCCATGATTCCAGGTCCAGCATGGGTCCGTGAGGTCTTCCAGACTCGGCGCCAATCCACCAGCCCGGTAGACCGCCCATGATAATGCCGTTTCGGAGCATGTCATTGGTGACGGTCTCCAAGTTGACGAGGAAGCCACCTGGCTTGAGAAGCTTCCTGACGTTGCCCATCATGACATCCAAGTCTTCGGCAACGTGCAGAACATTCGAGGCGAGGATCATGTCATAGGAACCCTCGGTGAAACCCTGCTCCGCCGGACTCTTGACCATGTCAAAGACCTTGAAGATCATTCGATCCGCGTACGTCTTGAACTTATCTTCTGCGGCCTCGAAGAAGCCACTCGAAACATCAGTATAAGTGTATGACGAGAAAGAAGTCCCCAGAGACGGAAGCGTAGCTTGAGTAGTTCCACCGGTTCCGGCACCGATCTCAAGAATCTTCATGGCTGGGTATCGGTGGCTGATCTGCTTGACCATATGGGCCAGCCACCAGTTAGCCGTGCTCAGACCAATTCCCTCCTCGTAGAAGCGACCCAGAAGGTTGTTCTTGGTCATGTGCTGAAGGATACTGTCCTTTGCCCTGATAGTAGCGGGGAGGTTTTGGCCGGTTGACTCAATCAGCAAAGCATCGACGTGATGGCGGTACTTGTCTGTGAGAGCGAGGATGTCTTCCTGAGTATCGTTAAGACACTCGGGTGCTACTGAGAGATGGTCACCCTTGCGACACTTGTCGACAGTGTAGTCAGCCCACGCCATGAGATGTTGATGGTGCTTGAGGGCGTTGGCTCTATCTTCGGCTGACATTTCGCTGACCTGCCGGAGATAGAAGAAGGCGATACGCTCCATGTCTCTAGCGATTCGTAGCTCCTCTGGACTGAGTCTGTCGCCGATCGCGGCGCTCTCACCATCTGGGCTATCACGCAAGTACTCAAAGTGGGAGAACAGAGTGACGTCGTCCTCGGGTCTGGCCACAGTGAACGGCTTCAGACTGACTCCTTCAATCTGCACAAACGTGTGCTGCGAGTCTTCCGAGAATAGTTGAACATCAGCCTTGATGTGCGACTTGTCGTCATCTCGCACAACAGTTTCCCATGGAACCCGAGGCTGCTTCATGCCGTTTGCAAGAGAGAAATGAGGGTTGATGACGATAGAGTCGATACTGACTGGCACATGCAGAGATCGCAAGCTCTCATCACCAGGGTAAGAGAAGGCAGCGAAGAGTGTCTGAAGAGCAGTATCCAGCATCCCGGGGTGAATGACTAGCTCATCTTGCCAAGCAGAACCTGACTGATCCGCAAACACACCTCTGGCAATGCCAAGCTTGCGGCGAATGTTGGTCATGCCTTTGAACGGCTCCGAGTAGTTGTAGCCAATCTTGCTCAGCTCCTTGTAGAAGCGATCAATGCCCACATCAACCATGTTGAAGTCGCCCTGAGAGGTGACGAAGGGCAGAGAGCTCGCGTCTGACGCACCGCGCTTGACGTAGATGCGACCGACAGCGTTCCTGATCATAGAGTGATCGCCATCAGGACACGAGTAGCAGGCAAAGCTGGCAGTGATAGAGCCACCATCCGACTCATCAACGTTGACGCTGAATAGTGTCTCAGTCGTAGCACTCTCGTCGTTGAACGCGATAGCCCGCTCAAGGACAAGATCCTCGATCTTGATGTGTGACAGAGCGGTATCTCCGGCCAAGGCCTTGACCGCCTCAATCGCCATGGCGATGTACCCCGTTGCCGGGAAGATGATTTGGCCTTGAAGCTTGTGGCCCTGCATCCAGGGAACCTCTTTAGGAGACAGCATGTTCCTCCACTGGGCTTCGGATGAAGTCGTGGTGGTGACGCTGGGCATTCCCAGGACAGGATTGGGGCGAGTCTTGAGTTGCTTGTAAGACCTTGAGCTGCGAGGCTCGGCCCAGTATGAGTACTGGTGGTTGAAAGGATAGCTGGGCAAGTTCTTGATAGCAGTCATTGTAGCATCGTCGCCATTGATAGTCTTGTCAAAAGTTTCAAAGTCAACTGAACCAGCACCGAGGTTGGTCCAGACAAAGCCCAAAGCGGAGGAGAGCTGCTCGACGTCATCCTTGCCACGGGCGATCAGGCCTGTGTAAGGCAGCGTAATGCCGTTCTCAGTCAGGTTGTCCACAGCCGGGCCCTTCAAGGCTGGGTGAGGTCCAACCTCGATGGCGAGGTCGAAAGACCCAATGTTGTCGACAGCTGATGTGATAGCATCTGAAAAGAGAACGGGCTGCGTCATGTTGCTCACCCAGTACTGGCTCTCACAGAGATCAGAGGTCACGATCACGTCTTCCGAGACACTGGAGAACCATTGTGGTCGGTCCGAGGTAGGCTCTAGAGACGCCATGTCGCAATCCTGGAGGGACTGCAGGTATGGCTCAGCACAAGACTGCATATGAGCCGAGTGGTATGCCTTGTCAACCTTGAGTCGACGCGCAAACTTGGACTGGCCCTTGAGTATCTCGACTGCCTCGTCAATGGCGTCCTCATCACCAGAAAGCGTTAAACTGGATGATGAATTGAACGCTGCGATTGAGATGCGGTCACTCAGTGAGTGCTCCTCTAGAAGTTCTGTGGCCTCTTCTGCTGTCAACCCAACAGCCGCCATAGCGCCCTTGACATCCTTGTTGGGTGAAGAAGCAAGCTTGGTGTGGACACCGCGGTAGTAAGCAACGCGGATCGCGTCATGGGCGGAGATGAAGCCAGCGGCGTATGCGGCTCCAATCTCTCCCGAAGAGTGACCAACAACAGCCGCAAACTTGATTCCTGCACTTTGAATCAAGTCGACCAAGATGATCTGGAGAGCTGTACAGAGTGGCTGGGAGAGGGCAGCTTCCGACAAACGAGATGTCGAAGCATCAGCCAGAAACTGTTCCTTGATAGTCCGCTCTGGTCGGTCTGGATTAGGGAGACTGGCCAAAGACTCATCTAGCTCAGCAATGCGCTTCTCAACAAACGGAGATGCCTCCAAAAACTCGGCACCCATTCGCGCCCATTGAGCTCCTTGGCCAGTGAAGACACCCAGGATCTTGGGCTCGTCAACGTTCGTTGAGCGAGTGTCCAACTTCGCGTCCTCACTGTTGAGCACCTCCCCAAGGTTGACGCACAAGTCATCATATGAACGACCCGAAATGTGCTTGCGGTAGCTCAATGTTGATCGGCGGTGGGCTAGTGTCCAAGAAAGCTCGCGAAGGGACACTTGGGGGTTGGAGATGAGGTACTTGAGCTGGTCAGCCAGTATTGTCTTCAGAGAAGCCGAAGAGCTGGCCGAGAAAATGAGAGGACTGAAGTGTGTGGCAACCGGAGTGCACAGCGTTGGTACAGTCTTGGATTGAGGCACATACTCCTCGATGATGGCATGAGCATTGGTGCCTCCAAAGCCAAAACTGTTGATGCTGGCTCTCTTCACTCCGCCGTCTGCGAGTGTAGGCCAGGCATGTGCGGAAGTAGGGACCCGAAGATACTTGTAGTATGGTGTGATATCTGGGTTGAGCGTCTTGAAGTGCATGTTGGCCGGGATAGTGTTGTTTTGGATGGCAAGTGACGTTCCGATGAGACTTGCCAAACCAGCAGTCCCCTCGGTATGGCCGATAATCGTCTTGATCGAGTGTACAAATAGCTTATCGGCATTCTCAACTTGACCCTCTGCGAAGAAGGCGTTGCAGATAGCCTGTGCTTCCTGAGGATCGCCGGCCTTAGTTCCAGTGCCGAGAGCGTGGAACAGTTGAGGACGATCAGATGGCTTGGAAAGATCCAGGCCAGCACGGGCATACGTTTCCCGGATGAGCTTTGTCTGCGCAATATTACTTGGCACAGTGAGACCAGATGTTCGACCGTCTTGGTTGACACCGGTCTCGCGAATAATACATTCGATAGAATCACCATCAGCAATGGCTTGGCTCAAGGTCTTGAGCACAACGGAGGCAATGCCCTCTCCACAAGCATAGCCATCCGCCGAAGCATCCCACATGCGTGACCGCCCTGTAGGGGACAACATGCGTAGGTTGCTCTCGGCAACGTATTGTGCGGGATTGAGGATGAGGTTGGCACCAGCAGCAATGGCAACGTTGGAGTCACCACTTCGAAGCAGCCGCACAGCCTCGTGAACAGCGACGAGACTTGATGAACAGGCTGTATCAATAGCCATGGAGGGACCATGCCAATCAAAAACATACGACACTCGATTCGAGAGAATACTTCGGGCAGTGCCCGTGCCCGTGTAAGTGGGCAGCGCATCGATATCCTTCTGAATCATGGATGACCAGTCGTCACACATCAGACCGATGTAAACACCCGTATTGGAGCCTCGCAACCGCTCCATGGGCAATCCAGCTGCACAAAGAGACTCATAGACAGTCTCCATGAGCAATCTCTGCTGCGGATCAATGGCCTCGGCTTCAGCAGGAGGAATGCTGAAGAACTGGGCGTCGAACTTTGAGGGATCCTCATCCAAAAAGTATGAATGGCGAGGGTTGGTTGTGCCATGATGCAAAGGGTCGGGATGATAGAAGGCATCAATATTGAAGCGCTCCTTTGGTACCTCGCGAAGGAGGTCTCTTGGGCTGCGGAGGAGGTCCCAGAGTTTCGAGGGGGTATTGCAGCCTCCGGGGAAGCGGCCAGCGCTGCCTACAACGGCAATGGGCTCTGGTGGTTGTGTAGAAGGGGTAGACATGATGAACAGCAGAACTAGTTGTTAAGGATCTGTAGCGGCTAGTGGGAGAAATGTGACAGGGTGAGTGTTGAAGACTCGGTGAAGATGCTGTCGCTGTCTATCTAGCTGGGCTGTTGATGAGATCTGGCCTGTATTCATGATTCTCTTATGGTCTTTATGTGATGCTTGGTTTTGCCTCATTTCAACTAGCTGCCACTTCCAGTATCCTAGATAATACTAGCTGTCAGATGTCAGCACCTGCTGTCCAAGATGTTCCAGAACTGAATCCAGGGTCCGTCTCTAGGTCAACACCATTTGCGCTAACAAGCTAACACGCCACGAGCTAGGGCAGTAAGCATAGCGTCACATCTTATAGAGGCGTGAGCATATAGAATCCACAGCCCCATATTGACGGGAAGGACTCTTGGCTATCCTGCCACGCACTTAATTCGCCTATGGTTGGGTCTAAAGCGCCGTGGCTGGCCTTCCAAGGCTGGATTGGGTAGGCTCAATGTCACAGTTGCATGGCCAGTGACGCATCAAGCTTTGTGAAATGAGTCGCGAAGGTACGAATCGGTGTCGACTCTGTATGAGGAATGTCACCGGCTTCATAGCTCCGGTCAGCCCCTGGCCACATCGAGGCAAACTTCCCGCCAAATAACGGCTCTTATTTCGAGACCAGCAGTCTCCTCTTCCATGCAGATCGCCCACAGGGCCTTGCTGTGCGGCATGGCCGGCTGGAAGGCTTGACTTCGAAAAGGATCGAAAGGATCGAAAGGATCGAAACGAAGGTGGGTCTTTTCGTAACTGTGTTGTATTAGATCCGGTCCGGCCGATGGCACGGGCAACTACTTCTGCGAATGTAACAAGATATATAATAACGTCCTTCCTATTCAGACCATAGTGGGTCTAAAATCCAGTCTCATACAAGGGGGGAAAACCGCTAGCAATAAAAGACCTTAAACCTTCTGATCCATAAACCCCGCAGGTCAAACAAGCTAGTAAGGCTCTTCCGCGACTATAGAATTAGGCCAGCGCGCATAGCTACCGGAGCTAAGGGTCGGGCTATTGACTCAGCTAGGTTTCAAACCCAGCGGCCTTACAGGCCCTCCGAGACGGTTGACCACTCCGCCACCGAGCCGCGGTTCTTTTCGTTAATGCAGAGCTCCACAAGACTTCGGCCGCCGTTGACAGGTCTTGGCTTGGCCTCGTATGGGCATGAAACCCCAGAACAGGACGTGGCCCCCAAGCCACTTGGCGTTCATCGTTGGAAGCGGGGGAAGTCGGAGTTAGACCAACCGTTGACGAGGACCTTTGCAACAACGGCTCCAGTAGTTCCATTAGCATCATGTGTGGAGCATCTTGCCGGGGAATCAAAACTAGCTGCCATATTTGATGAGAGTTATATCTTGGAGATGAGGCGGAAAGACTACGTAAGGACTTGGGGCAAAACAGACTGGATTCGGGCAGAACCAGAATGTGCTGAAAACTTTGCCGCAAAAAACTTCTTTACTGATCTAATACAAACTCTTCATACAAAATCAGGTCCCTTTCTAACCTATTGTTCCCAATGCTTATCTACCAATTTTCCAATGCTTTCTAATTTACCCAGTAGTCCTTGCGAACTTTGTAATGTCCTTACCTTAAAACTAAAACGTTGTCGGAAACCTCTCCCTCATGTACTGTCCGTATTTCTGGAAGATCGCGGGGACTGGGGCAAGTGCCAAACACAAGAATCCCAGTAGACTGTTTCCCCCACCCAGACCGAGTCTATCATACATGTTTTGACCCGCGAGCGGTAGAAATGCAGCGAAGAGATATCTCATCATGCTGGTCGCCGCAAGAACCGACGCGGCTCCTTGTGGACCTTGAGCATACACTAGGTACGCCGTTGTAGGCATAATGATAGCGAATGATCCGAAACCCACGAAAAAGGTTCCTAGAATAGGAACAACCCAATGGGTTTGCTTATCAGCGCTCCAGCCATACCAAAAGAAGCCAATTGGTAGCAATGGAGAAAACCAAGTCATCAAAGGCAGATAGGACTCGGGTACCAGCTGGCCGTGCTCATCTGTTCGGTTGGACATCCTCATGTTTATAAAGTTAAACAAGAACAAAGCTCCAACCATGCCAAAGCCAATGCCAATGTAAGACAGGCCTGAGACACCAGGATTGAAGCCATACTGCTCTTCAAAGACAGCGGGGAATGTAGTGAATAGAAGATAAATAAGGCCAAACACAAACGCCGTGTAGAAGCCGAGGATGGCCACCTGGGGGAGGAAGATGAGCATCTTTATCGGCCGCACCAAAGACCTGGCGACAATCTCCTTTGGGGTTTGTTGTGGTTTTGGGGGCATTCCAGGCATTGGGCCAGGAATCATGAAGGGCTTTCCTGACGCCTTGGTGATGCGTGCTCCTCTTCGTCCGAGGATGACGGCCGCGTTGGTTTCTCTCAGAAAGACGAAGCTCAATATACTGAGTACGGCGATGATAATGGACATGATTCTAAATGTCCATCTCCAGCCAATATTCTCGATAACAAAGCCTCCAATAATTGGTCCTATAACCTGAAAGTTTCATGAGCACAGGCTGAGAGTTGTGTGTGAAAGTCACTTACCGGCCCCAAGAGAGGACCAAGGGCAAACAACCTCAAAATAGTGTTGTTCTTTTTGGGATCAGCTGCGAAATCAGCGATCGTGCCTCCTCCGACAGTCATTGGAGCAGAGCCGGCGCATCCAGCAAGAAAGCGAAAAGCGATGAACATTCCGATGTTGGTGCTGAACGCGCAGGCCAGGTTGAAGCCCAGGAAGAAAATATTGGATGTGTGATAGACGATCAATCGGCCGTATACTTCCGAAAGAGGGGAAGTGATCATGGGCGCAAGAGCAAAACCCAGTAGGTAGATCGAAACTGTTAAGGCTACGGTGGTTGTGTCCCTTGTCTTGAACTCGACAGCGAGCTGGGCTGCACCAGGTGCGTACATCGTTGTTGTGAGGTTTCTACCAAGGTGTTAATCATCAGACCTTAAACATGATTGATGGATTAACCTACCCAGCTAAACACAGTAAGCTGACAAGAATTGTATGTATCATAAAGGCTGAATGTGGCCAGTTCTTTGGGTTCTTGGGGTCATTTGGCCCGTCCCAGTCCACCAGAACATGGTCGCCAGACGGAGCATTACCGACAAGATCGACCTGGCTGCTGTTGGACTTGACAATCCATTCTGTTGATTGATTTGTGACAGTGCTCTGAGTTGAAGGCCTGGATTCGTTGCCCGTCATCGTTGCTTGGCGTTGAAGGTATCGTGGTGTTGAGTGTTCTGGTGTTGTGAATGTGGAAGTGGCTTGCCAAAGATGTAAGAGTTTGGTATAAGGGACTAGCAGAGCTGCAAGCTAATGTTCTAATAATATTTTCCGATACTTGTATCACCGCACACTGCACATCCTGCTGAGTGAGCCACGGATCAATAGCTCCAAGTAAGTCAAGGAGGGGGTCCGTGACCTAAGGGGTCTGTAGCCCTCCTCCTTGACTTAATCAGGATCGATAAGACCAGCATGTAAGCAGGGATAGGCCTGTAGATTAATCAATATGTATGCTTCAAGAGGACAAGCAATGCCTGCCCGGCACGACCCCCGTTGGTTGTGGTGCATCGACTCCGGCACTTTTACAGTCCTCGTCGTGCATAAGACCTAAGCCTCACCCTTGCTGATCTGCCGTGCCGTACCTCACCCAATGAGATGTTTTGGCGAGGACATCCACAGCCGTGGAGATCCTCCTCCACGTTCCCCAGACAACCGGGTTTCAGAGCGGCAGTAGCTACGGCATAGCTCGCGTCTCATGGGGGCTACTTGCGTGCGAGTAAAAGGATTGCCTATTAGCGCGGTCACGCAACAATCTATTGCTACACGGACCCTTCGCTAGCCGAGCATTACACATGTCGCCTTGCAACCCGCTTGAATATGCTAGGTAAGAGTCGCAGATGAGAGGTGTCGCCCTGAAGCATGGCATCTGGAGAGTGGAGGTGCTGCCTGTCGCGATCATGTTCTCGTCTCAACCAAAAATATTCACCACAGCGTTAGGCTGGTAGTTAATCAGATAATCACAAATAATTCTATGATTAATTTTCTTATGATTAGGTAGATGTAAGGCACTGATCCATTCCCCTGGCAATATATTTTCGACTCCACGACGTTCTACTTGCCTTGGATTGGACTTTATAATGGCCAATCGTATTTGAATATCTATCAATTTAAGGTTTCTAAGCTGCCAATCATTGATTTGCATCAACAAAGTCCCTAATTATGTGACTAAGCAATGCTTACTCGGATCTTGCCCGCTCAAGCTTGACCTTGACTCCATTTCCTGAGCTGACAGTCAGAGCAAGAGACTCGGTCCACGGCTCACAATCCATTGACTCAATTTTGCTAAACTCCTGTGCAAAGCGTACCAGCACATAGAGCGTCTCAACCAAGGCGTACTGTTGACCAAGACAAATTCGAGGACCACCGTTGAAAGGCAGAAATTCCTAGTTATCATTAGTTCAGCAAGGAGGCCATGGTAGGGCTATGGTCGCTTACCCAAGTATATCGCTGATTCTCCCACCTCTCAGGGCGAAACTCATCTGCATCGTCTCCGAAAAGGTCATAACGCCGGTGCAGAGAGTAAACAGTGTAGATCACCGGAGCATCCTTTGGAACAAGAATAGGGTCTCTGCCATCTGGACCGCCTCCGCGTGGCAGGACCGTGTCTCGGATAGCAATCTTGGCGTTGTTGGGTACTGGAGGATAAACACGCAGAGCTATAATACATGTTAGCATTTGATATAGGGACAAGATGTTATAATACTTACTTTCGTTGACGCAGTACTTGGCATACTTGAAGTTTCTCAGTTGTTCGTACGATGGCAAATCGCCGTGTAGTGTTTCATCAATCTCAGTTTTGACCTTCTCCCAGCACTTGGGCTTCTTGGCAAGGGAGAACAACAAGCTTCCGATCAAGCTAGCAGTGGTGTCTCTGCCCGCCAACAAGAGACTTAGCAGTTCATCACGCAGCTTCTCGCGGTGATCAGTTGCCAGCGCAAGCTCTCTCAAAAATGTACGACGATTATCGCCACCATCAATAGAGGGTCCTTTGGCACCTCCACCCTCGACGCTCTTAAAATGGTTTCTTCTGTACTCTAGAGCTTTGTCGACATACTTGTCGGCATACTCTCGGCAGATACGATGAGATTGGACAGCCTTGGGGTCGGTTCTACGGAACTTGTACCACGGGCCCAGACGGAGACCCAGAGAGATGTCGTTGAGAGAGTATGCAAAAGCATCACTGAACTGGAGATTGGTTCCCGATGTAAGGGTCTCAGTGGACTCCCCAAACAAGAATTCTGTGGAAGAGTCCAGTGTGAAGCTGAGGATCAGGTCGTTGAGGTCGATGGTCTTGCCATCGTTGGGGATGATCTTCAACAACTGCTGAAGATGCCTCTCAATCATTGACAGGTCGGCCACCTGTTCCTTTGCAAAATTTGGTCTCAGCAGTGCTCGCGAGTGAGACCACTCCTCTCCATCAGTCACAAACACTGCACGGCCGAGTAAGGGCCCCATCACAGCAGGTCGATTGCCAAGGGAGTAGTCCTTAAACTTCGACGTGAGAACAGCCTTGATATTCTCGGGCTCAATAGTCCACACGCTGGTTCCTCCAAGGGCACGAACTTCGTGGGTATAGCCGATGTTTCTGAAGTTCCATGTCAGGGCATCGAGGTAGCGGCGCTGCTTGTAGGTTCTGCCAGCTTCCAAGATAAAGTTGATGCCGAACCATTTGGCAGGGTAGCGGTTGGCAATAGGTTTGCAGCCGTTGAGATCAATGAATTTGCGGCGAGAGAAGTAGAGTGATATGCTTGAAAGTATGTACCAGCCTGCGAAGATTACAGCCAGAGTAGACAGGACTGCCAAACTCGTTGAGCCTTGGAGTCGAGACCAAAGCGCTGAGGCATGGTCAAACACAGTTGAAGCCATGATTGAGGACTTGGCGGTGATGGTTGCGGTGTCTGTTGGTAGGGCAGAGACTGACGGTAACAGTCGAGGTTGTTGGTCTCAAGAAGGCCAAACAAACAGACTTGAGGGAAAACTTGGCACAAAGAGTTGATTACACAAAGAGTTGATTACAGGATGCACAAGATTTGCCTCAGTCAAGACATACGTAATAACACATGCAGGATACGTGTATCGCACTCTTGCCTCGCTTTCTCTAGAAGCATCGTTTCAATGTCTGACAACGGCGCAGCATGAGTCCCATCCAGGGTTAGTATCTACTAAATTCTCATTTGTCAGTGCCATTGCATTGAACATGTCACCCCATTCAGACCCCAGGGATCTACATGCATAATTCTTGGCTACTTAAGTTCTCGCCTTGGCTATATCAACTGCCGAAGGAGGCTTGGTGAGACGGGAGCCGCATGGGCGTTTCTGTCGTGGGGTCAAGTCACCGTACAACAGCTACAACGGGGAAGATGGAGGATTCCGGCGATATCTGCACGAGGGGGTGTGATGGCTTCTAACCCCTATTCCATCGGATCGAAATTAGTATGTGAAATCCGGCTATAGACCCCATGAGTAGTGCACACGCGCTATAAGGTGTGCCGGTCGTGGGACCTTCTGTCTCAATCAATGTCCGCTTCGTACATCTACATGACACCCTACCTTTACCCTTCACAGTTTCCGTCTTGGCCGGGCACGCCGGGCCACGCCACCCTTCAGGGTACCAGGGCCCATTGCGGCGGCCGCTCCCAGCTCGCGAGCCGCCCCCGGTTAGCTTACGAAGCTAGGAGACCGCCGTCCCCAGTCCTAAAACTGAGGGCAAGGTGTGTGGTATTCGTATCACATCCGAGAAAAGAGCTGGAGATCTCTTGTGCAGGGATCCTCTTCCTCTGTCGACCAATTGCGGTGAAACTTCACCGTCTAGAATGACGCGTGAGGGGACTTTTGAGCCCCTGTGTTCTCGGGTCCCGTGAAAAATCGGGCGCGCCAAAATCATGTCTGTCTTCCAGTCGTTGTGGGCGAAAATCTCATGTCAGAGAGCTCCGGATCTTCTACCTCGGCTATGACGACAATTCTCGACGAACAGTGTCGTTTGCGCACATTCAAGCGTCATCAATGGTTCCGAAGGGCTTAGTCGAGTTGTTCACTCAAACAGTCCGGCAGCTACATGTAGCAGTTATTAGCGCCACCCCTTGTCAGTGGCGGTGTCCAGTCCAGCCTCAACATTGAGAATGTCGCTGTGTGTAAGCAAATCAAGGAGCATCCTTGAGAGGCCAGTTGCCCCCTTCTCGTTCCGAGCATGTATCAGAATAATTTCAAAGGTGTACTACGTAGTATAAATAAAGGCACTGGCGAGAGGTTCATCACCGTCACCCAACACCAACCAGCTATTCGACTTAAGTTCCTTGACCTATTGCGCCACCACCCCAATTCACTTTCACTTCTCTTCTACAACCACAGACATGGGCAACGCAGGAGACGACTACGAGTATGTCTTTCCAGACATCTCTGTCGAGAATGAGCGCCTGGCTGGTCAGCATGCGGGTATCAAGGTGGGAATGGGCGGTCGACTCTGTATGGCTCCCCTCGACCTAACACGCCCAAACTTGAGAATCTTTGACGGTGGCACCTCTGACGGTACGTGTATACCACATAGCCACCTCTGGTCATCTCCAGCTAACGATTTCTAGGATACTGGCTTGATGATCTCAAGAAGGAGCTTGCTCACCCAGAGACTTGCGACCTCATTGGAGGCGATGTCACAGGCGAGCGCTTCCCTTCCGAGCCCCCACCCGGTGTCAAACTTGTCGTCCAGTCCTCTACGGGACCCTTCCGTTCCGACTGGCTTGAGAGCTTCGACCTGGTTCACCAACGCCTTACGCTTGCAGGTCTCGGCAACCAGTCTCAACACTGCGTAGAGCAGTTGATGTCGCTGGTCAAGCCTGGCGGTTGGATCCAGCTTGTCGAGCTTGATAACAGCAATCATGAGCCTAATGGACCTGCGGTCAAGACCCTGGGTGCCCTGGTGGCCAGGCTTGCCGAAGGAATGGGTGCAGATCTCAAGTATCGAGGCGGTGGCATGGAGAGATGGGTCCGAGACAACGGATTCATCCGCGTGGGCAGTATCCTGGCACCTGTTTGCATGGGTGCTGAGTGCCCTGATCCCCGCATGAGGGAGCAGACCACCAAGGCTTTCTCGTTCACGGCGGAGCAGCTAATCAAGGCATGCAAGCGTAAGTCGCCTCTATCTGCTAGTTCTCTCAATCATGCCTTACTAACTCTGAACGACAGGTTTCCCTGGTGGACTGAAGGTTATGACGGATGAGGAGGCTGAGGGGTTGGTTGAGCGGCTGGAGAATGAGCTTCGTGAGCGTGGGGGATATTTCCCCGTCCGTGTTGTATGGGGCAAGCGACCTCTCAACTAGGCAGTTCAAAGTTGTAGAGTAAACACACTGTGGAGTGCATATAATTCAAAGATGTGTCCTACCAAAAACTGATAATTGGTCTATGGTGACATAGTCCTCATTCCTGACAAATCTTAGTAATCCCAGTATATA
>JAADYS010001152.1:8924-51161 GCA_012931995.1 Fusarium albosuccineum
AAATAAAAATAAAAATAAAATCCAGAGGCGTGCAGTGCAGTGCAGTGCAGGCCCAGGCGCGGGTGAACTAGGAGGTGCGAGGCGCGTGTCGTGGATATATGAGAGAACTGACGGGTTGGGGTTGCTTCCAAGGAAGAAAAGGCAGCCTGGCGGGAGCCTTGTCTCTTGTTTGGATCAAGATGAACAGATTGATCGAGTGTGGTGGGGTTGCGATTATGCGGCCCAGGGTTACGAGCAGCAGCAACCAGCTCTAGCAGCAGAAACTAGTCTAGGCACTGCGCGAGGAACGTGGAGAAGTGATCAAGAAGAAGCAATTCAATCTCGAACCCGCACAAATGGGGTCCAGACCCCAAGGCTTACGTACAGCTGAGGTACTTGTTGTGCATTCTCTTCCTGGGGGTTCGGCCCGTTGTGTGCATCGGATTGGCCCAACATGGGGAAGTCCTCGATGTATCCATCGACTATCTAGGCATTCAATCCTGCAAAATTATGAGATAGATGCTAGCGCGAACCGGATTACCCGCATGTTGAACACGTCTCTTGAATCCGGCCACGGCACCTCGTGATAGGCGAGCACCGTGTTTGAGCAGCCGCCTGTCCGCTCCCAGCAAAAGCAACAGATCAACAACTTCCATTTTCGTTCCGCTATACTCGGGAACCTATTCGTGATCCGCCGCCAAGCAATCTCCCGGATATTGCGAGGACCGCAGCCCAAGAGACGCCCATTGGGGACCATGTCTCGCAATATATCAACTGCCGACGCAAGCACGACCTTTTGATTCGCCTCGCCTTTTGGCTGAGCCTGCCTCCATGTCTCTGGAAAGCAGAGCACGCAGCCGCCCTTGGTTAACTGCCGTTCCCGTTCCTTTTGCCTGGCTGTGAGAGTGGGGCATGATTAACTCTGCATCTCAAGCCACTGACAGAGTTGCATTGATCGATGTTCTGTTGTCTACCAAGCCGAAATCCCAAATCGCATCTTCAGCACAGCATCCTTGGTTGCTGGCATGCCGCATTTGCCTGCGCCTTTCCGATTTGGCCGGCAAGGGTGCAAACGATCCTTCTCCCCTCGGCCCTTGTGCCACAGTCGCCATGTGAAACAGAAGCCCTGTGTCTTCCATCACAGCAACCCCTGTCTGGCCCGGGACGTCTACCGTCAAAGGGTCCCTCGAAACGTGGAGAGCTATCCGCATCAAATGTCTCGGGAAGATGCTCCGTATCGAGCGGGATGGATTTGAACTAGAGTGACAGGCTGAGCAAATAACACTCATTAACCCTGCCTTCAGCTGACAAACGGATGCCCAAGGGATACCCTGCCAACAACGCGTGTCTAGAAACTCCGTGGTTGATTTGAGGTCAGAATCGAGGCCGGGCTGAGTTGTCAGGGCTCGGGTGTCGTCAACCGCTCTGGTCATGTATCAAGAATCCTCAGCGGCGTGCTCCATTGTCAACTCCGTCGCCCGCCCGTTCGACCCCGTTCGACCCCGTTCCTTGCATCCCATCTTAGCAGACCACGTCTGTGCGGAACAATTACATGTGTCCGTACTCCGTATCATGCCGTCACCTTAAACCGGCCCGGCCATGCCTTGTGCCGGCGATTGGTCCGGATGACGTTTGTCAAAGTTGCGCGCGGGCCCGTCCGACTGGGAACACGGAAGGGGAGCTACAGCATCGAAATGCAGTCTTAGGCGACCGACGCCAGATTTCGCGCATCATGTATGCTGCGCTGGGCATGTCATCTACCGTCCAACATCAAAGGCAAGCGCCTAGGAGCTTGGAAGTAGCTCGCGGACGGGGTTCCACCACCGCTGCTGCACTCTCCCCGTCTGCCCGCTGCCCGCCTCTTCTTCTTCCTGCTGCTGCTGCTCTCCCGCGGTCCCGCAGCGACTCACTTACATGGAATGTCCCCATATCAATGCTGCAAGCAAGCAAGCAGCAAGCACATGCCTGGTGTCACAAGAAAAGGTGGGTGCGCGGCTCGCGGCCGTCGGGAAAACGTGGGTTGGCGGCAGTCTTAAAGATCCCTGGCCGACATGACCCCTGGTCTGCCCTCCAGTCCCTTGATTCCCCGGCTTTGGGTCCGGGTTGACTTTCAACGCCCATCGAGCATTTTGATCACCAGAGGCACTGCTGAATGGATAGAGACAGGACAACACAGCGCTCACTCAGCTCCATTGTTGATGCAACAATGCAGTCACCCTCCTGCAATTCGGGATCAGAACATCAAGTGTCTCCTTGTCCCTTGCCCAGCTATCGGAACTTGGCGCTGACTCGGCTTAAGCTTATTGATAAGCTCCTATGTGCTCGACAACCGTTGTTGCACATTATCTATTCAGGTACTCCGTGTGAGCTTGGATCATCTCGCACATAGGGCTGACAGCGCCTGGCGGAAACAAGCACGGCAACAAGCCTTGGGCAACCTGGCCATTGAGTTGCACTAGGATCTAGTTGGCTTTCGCACCAGAAGAGTGTAGACAAGGCTTGTCGTGCGAACAGATGGGGTTGGGGGATGAAACTGTGACACGTCATAAACCATCAAGCCCACCGAAAAATTTTCTCGTTCCCTTCGATCTTTGTTTGACGCTTCCTTCACCCGCAACAGGTCTGGGTAATTTGCTTCGAGTCGAGGCCGGCCCGGTTGGCTCTTGTACCGTATGCCTGCATGTCTCTGCGGTCCGTGTCTTTGTGTGCACCATGCAATAAGTTGTGTGAATTCTACATCACGGGCCAAAGCGCAACGACAGGAGCGTTGTCCCCTCTGACGTCAACTGAGATCCTGGCGAAGGAGTACACAGATTCAACACCACATTGCGTCAGTCAGTGGTTGTACACTCGTAACTTGAGAGGCGTGGATTTTGTAAGTTGGCATCGTCTTGGCCCAAGACGCTCACCGCTCCGTTAGGCACGGGATAGTCTGGCAATCGAAGGGGTAAATTGCAAGGCAAAAGCACATCGAATCCCGCGTACTGCCTTGCCTGGCGCGTTTTTGATAAAACCGGTCAGCAATAAAGCCGCCAGCCCTCAAACGTGTCAAACTGGGTGTCGCTCAGTGCGTACTCTTGATGCAGGAGGCGTGCGTCTATCGTAGCCACACTTGAAGAATCGTTCGTAAATATTGTCGACGGCAACGGTCTCCACAAGGGCTGTGGCTTGACATGATATTGAAAATAAAAGTAGATTGAAAGACCAGGTTATTGTGATATTAGCCGTTTCTGTGGATTCGATGCTGTGACTCCATATCTTGAGGCTATAATTGATGGTTGTTAACCAGCCTATGACGTCGATGGTAAAACTGCTCCAAGTGCTGTATTCCCGCCGAGCATGGGCACTAGAGGTGTGCAGCATGGCCAACGTAGCCATGGCATGAAAGAATTCGCCGAGGCGGCGGTGACGCAAATGTGCTCCTGGTCGATATCGAAAGCGAATGCCCAAAACGATGAAGGCGAATGACATCTCCGGGACACCCCCGTTCAATCTCTCCGTTTGCCGACTCCGGCTCCGCCTCCGTGCCAGTCCCCGCAGGAACCTGGTACAGTAGCCCAAGCCCAATCCCGCAGTTTGCCAGTCCAATAAAGAGACATCCCTTGGCCCTTTCATCGCCAAACGAATTGAACGGTACCGCTTCGGTGTTGTGGGTGCTCGTCCTGGCTGCGCCCGCTCTCCAGCCATTTTGTCATTAGTAGAGCTGGCCCACCCATGGGCTAGAGGTTGGCTGGAGGAACAACACACGTACATACGCCGCAGCTCACTTGACACCCGATCCGCGGCTTGGTTCGTCGTCGATGGTTCGTGGGTCCAGATGGGTGGGCCTCAGGGCCTGTCCGAACGACATTGCAATGCCACATCTTTGAACCTGTGAATGTGGATGGAAGATATCAGGGCTACCAATGGGGCTTAATATGCGCCATTGGATAGGCCATCCCGCCTGTTCAAAGGGCGCTCTGACATGAACCAGGAACGCATCAGCACAGTCTAGATCGCTCTTCTGGTACCCATGCAGGCTGCACTGAACTGAACGAGGGCGTGAGGCGAGCAGCCGATTGTGAGCCGCGACAAACGGACATGGGCAAATCCGGCAACTTTGCTTTGCTCGGGCACCAACAGCCATATCTGCAATGGGGCGATCAACTTCCCCAGCGTGACATCCCGTCATCGACTGCTGGTCAAATCTGGGCCCAAGAAACACCCGTCTTGGCTTTAATTTGTTGCAGCGTTCGTGAGCTTTTTCGACTCTGATCGCTTGCTTAGCCAAACAAAGGTATATGTCAGTGTCTAGTACTGATGTTGCCTAACAAAGTATACTGCGTACAAGACACATAGCTGTCTTGATTCCCCGTTTGACCGTGCGTGATATGAAGTCTACCAGCACCATAGTCTCTAACGTCTTCTGTTCTGCCCTGATCCTTGACTGCAGATCCAGCTCGTCTCTCCACCTCGCTCTCGTAGTTCCAAGAGGGGCACTCCAAGTTGGTGTTTTAGGCCTAAAAGATACATTGCTCGGCCCAATAGAGATGGGAGAATGCCGAAGGAAGATGCAGAAGAAGCAATGAGAAGAAAAATCTCTTCATCGAGGTGGAGGTCGTGGCGGTCACACTGCCAACGAGGTGGAAACCATCCTTGCTGGAGCTGGCTGACTGCGGGCTGGTTAAAACGTGGCGTACTCAGAAGGGCCTGAATTTCGAGCCCTGTTATCATGGTAGTGAGGCTTGTGAGGGGGCTGCAGTGATGGAGGGAGGCTTGAAGTTCGCCAGGCATTGCGCCAGAAATTCGAGGGCCAAGCTCGAAATGCGCGGGGCGGTTCGCTGCTGTTGCATCATGTACATAGACAAGGTAGCATTGGCAACGGCTCCCGCACGACGCCATCTCCTCAGTGGCGTCCCACTCCATGGCCTGTACACTCCAGAGAGACATAGTATCGGCGTCGACTAATAGACGAGCAGCTTCGAGTTGATTGCCGACCAACCAGCCGGATGACCGCCTAAACGGAACTGTAAGAAACCACAAGACTTGACCCATCTCAAGTGGTTCCCCGTTGATTGGGCAAGATTAGACGCGAGGGGCGAAAATGCTGATGGTGATCAGTGTTCGCCGTCGCCGCCGTCAGAACACGGTGATGTCTCAAGAACCAGGTCCTGGCTCGCCGCCCCCAAACTCGATCAATCTGCGCGCGTAATACACATCACACAGATCGTATGCCTTACTACGCCGTGCATACCTGCCTGGGCTTCAGTGCGACTGTGAGTATGGTGCTCGGACGCGACAACGCATAATTAACATCAACCTGTCGCATGATTTGTGTTTGGTGACCCATAAGCAACGAGCCATGATCCATGAAACCAGCAGCATTGTTTCTTGGTCGGTCGACTACAATACCAGCTCTGGCAACCACCAACAACGGCCGCCAAGCGGAATTGGTATTTCACTGTCTGCTTCATCAGCTGGCGGAATGCCTCCCTTTTTTAATCGGTTCTCTGACCGCCAGTTCATCAGCACTGCCCCAGGGTATTCCCGGCAGACCGGCGAATGGCAAAGTGGCGTGGAGCAACGAGGAGCGGAGCATCGTGAAGGCAAGACGACAGATTTTTGACTTCAAGCAAAGAGCCTTGCTCCTCGTGGAGTAATGCGGGCTCGCGGACTACCTACCCAGGGTTTTCGGTTCAGATAGCTCTCGCGAAGGGACTGGATGGCTCAGTCTGGTGCGCTCCGCTCCGCTCCGCTTGATGGGCACGGCTGAATGTTTCGGCCGCCCATGTTAACATCTCGGGCCGGGCCTTCTTTGTGTTGGACCCAAGGTTTCAAACACCTCAACCGAAGACCTTGAGGCCACCAAACGACTTATACAGAAAGCCTCAACCGAGAGACATCAAACGCGCGAGAGGCGTGTATGTACAAATCATCTGTGAGCGTGTCGAATGTGTCTGGGGCAGGCAACGCACAGACGGACGTTGGGCTCGTGCTCCAGCTCGCGCCGTTATCCAAGTTGGGCAAGGCCCCTGTTGGTGATGAAGAACAAGGTGTGGTCCTCCATGCCGAGTCCGACGTCAATTCTGCTCTGTCAATCATGGCTTATTGTTAGCGCTGCTAGTCCGGGTTGCAAGGGGTTTGGCAGATGCCAGCGGGTCCAGCCACTAACAAACGGACTGGCCCTGCACCTGCGCCTGCGCCTCTGCCAACCGCCGCCGCCGCCGTCGTGCGCCGCCATTTTCTCGAGGGTTCGTGAGCAGTCTTGAAGTGGGAACGTCGTCCCAGCACATGGAAATGAGATTTGACGGCCGCAAGGCAAGTTGTCCGTGTCCAATTCGTCCCGGTGCCCTGCAAAGAATGCCACAACCGGGTAATGTCAAGACAAGGTTAGGTACCTACCTGCCTCAGGTAGGCAGTCGTGGAAGGTATGAGGCCGGCCCTGCCCGTGTAAGTGGTGAGGTGCCCCGGAGGTATGGAGGTTGTGGCGTAGGGAAGGTACGGGAGTACATCTAGCCGAGCCTAACCCCAAATCATTTGGCAGGGAACGCACAAGAAGCCCTCATCTTGACTCGAATGCCACATCCCAGCACCCAACTCCTCGCAGACGATCCCACCCCATCGATCACCGCGCGCTGACGCTGACTGACGCTGACGCTGACGCTGATCGATTGTTGGCGCCTGTGCCTGGCTGGGCTAGGCTGGCATATCGCCGGGATGATCAAGGCGATGATGCAGACTCGGCCCCAGCCTACATGCAATCCCTGCCTCGCTCCCTAATCGATACTGCGATCATTTTTCTTGTCAAATTCCATCAGTGAATGGGAGCAAGAGGCCAGTACCCTGGTCTAGCGCCACCAGTCTTGCCTTGTCGAGCTGCCATCACCTCTGTTCTTCACATACAAGCCAAAACCAACAACAGCTAGCCGCTAAATCTTCTCCACTGCCCATCATGAGAGCCTTCTCCACGCTTGCCGCCGGATGATCTTGTCTTCCGAGGCGTTCCTGACCCTTCTAGCGCGCCTGTGCGAGAGAATGGGGTTCAGCCTCTTGTTCCCCGTCTCCCTCACACCACGTTGTTGCAGAATCGCACCTCCGCATATTTCTCGTGGTGCCTCGGAGCCAGTTTGAGGTGGATGTGCCCAATGGCAGCGTCGTTCCCCGCTGTCTGGGGGCTCCTGTTCACTGTTATGAGCTCTAGCTTAGGTATCGACCAACCTATGCGACGAACTCGAGCCAAGCCTCGGGCCCGACGAGGGTTATCCTGGTACCAAAATTGTTTTACGGCGCGTCGTGACTGACCTAGCAACCTGGCTCGAACTAGGCAGTTCGTGCGAACCCCTCGGCTGTCGTCGCGCTGGAGCATGCCGGAATGGAGCAATCCCAATCCAACGGTCTCTAGACCACCCCGAGTCGCATGTGCGCTATTATTTGGCGCCTTCATTCTGAGCCAACTGCCATCTTGACCTTGGCGGGAGCCTGAGATGCAAGTAGCTAAACCGGCCGGGAATGGATGGCGCCTACGCTTCCTTCTTACATCCGTGACGTCCTTGGGTAAGAACGAGTCGCGAGCCGTGGGTCTGAGCTGTGGACTGATACGATTTGAGCCTTAATAGCTGAGGCGTGCTCACCTTGAGTGGCTCAGAATACGGAAGGCCTCACGGCATCAATTTTGACACCCATTTCGCAAGTCGGTCAGTCTGACGACGGGCCAGCTTTGCCCGCCCCCCGAGGATGGATCGCCTGGTCAAACCCGTATTGATGAGACTTCATGCAAAGATTCGTGGCAATGCCTCGATGCTGGACGCTGGAAGTTAGATGCTGGCTGGGAACCAGCAGCTGCCTTCAGCAGCGCACATTCATTCCAACCCATCCACTTCCTCGCCTGGGTCTCCTTGGAGATTCTTTAGGCCCGCATGGCCGAGATACCTTATGTGCGAGGGGTACCGGCCTGTCGAGGCCTCAGCCCTTTCAAACCTGTCCTTGCGCCCCAGCTGTCAAGGTGAAGAGAGGAAAGAAAAAACCGGAGCCGGGAAGCAGATGCCCCCATGCGAAGATCGCGTTCAACTTACCTACCTAGACCAGAGGCGTCCATGATGAGTTGGTAAACGGAACCAGGACAGGGGGGGCGTGCGGCTGCATGGCCCTAGCCTCACCACGATTCACGCCAACGCCAACGCCCCCCAGGGCGAAGGCAAGACAAGACCGCGGCTGTACGAGGCGATGAGGCACAAAGCATTGCGGTGTATGCAGCTGTGCAACAGTACATCCGCGCAATGAACAAAAAAACAGGCATGATTGTTGGCTAATGCCCTGTTGTCTATGACAGGTGCCAAACTCGGAGTCTCTCGATGGCTGTTCATCGACGTGTGCCTTGATGAAGCTGAGGCCATAGTCGCATGGCTGCTGGCCGAGAAGCTGAGGTGTTTGGGGCGAACAAAGATCATCGGAAATCTGGCCGAGTCTCGCCTTTATCGAGTCTCGGCCAAGTCGGGATAACCTCTCCTGGGTCCTGCTAAGCCATTGGGCATTCGCCCCGGCCGTTGCATCGCATCACTTTCGGCATGGCGTTTCTTTTTCCTCTCCCACCCTTTATGTATCATCATCATATTTTCCCCTTCTCCCTCTGACTTGCACCCTTCTCCGGCAAAAGATGGGGACACGCAAGGTACCAACACCAGCAGCACGCATGGCCAGCAAGACCGCCCTCTCCAAGTCCCCGTCCATTTATCCCCGGCCTGTCGATTTCCTCTGCCTTATTGCCAAACACATCGGCTCCACCTCCACCCACTTCATCCTGCTACTCATGGCACGCCTCTGCAGACCCTTGTACTCAACCTGACACCCCCCTCCCCCTCCCCCTTGCTGGCTTGCCCATCGACCACGCCGTTCGCTCTCGACAGGTCGTTCCTCGTCACGCACATTATAGCCTGGGCCTCTTGTTAAGACACCATATCTGGTCTTGTCACAGCGCTTTCCGGGGGTCTTGGATTTAATCAGACCCTGGCTTCCTTTCTGCATCTCGTCTCCCCACACCGTTACGTCGCTGCCGCCTCCTTCTTTCGACCTGAGAACTTCTTTTTTGGTGCCTTGAGACTTACATCTAAAACCAGTTCTCCCGGGTCAACTTTTATTTCTTTTTCCTTTGCCCACCCCGACTGTACCCCCTAGCTCCATCTAGCTTCTCATCTAGTTCTGGCTCATCGTGTCTCGACTCCGGTCAAGACTAAAACAAGCGAGGCAATCCTGACGTGGGTCCTTGCTGTCCTTCGCATATAGCTCCCCGAGGACATACTAGTAGGGCTGGATGGAAGACCTGACCGACGTTTTCCCTTCTTCAAGACAGACAACCCTCGACGATCTTCTTCACCCCTCGAGACCCTTTGTCCCTTGACCGAGTCTGTTGCCGCCCACGTCGACAGATAGCAACCTGTGGGACAACAAGCCTTGCCTTGGCTTCGCTCACCTCCATTGGCGCTCCGCGATTTGCTCTGCCTCACCATATCATTATATCCCATCCATTGGTTAAGCGCACCCTGGACATCACCAATCACAGGAGTTCCACCTTTCACCGACGTCTTGAGCCACGCTTCTTGATCTAAACAGCCATCGCTGCGGCCTCCCGAGACAGTTCTTCTCCTTTTCACATCTTCTGAGGCAACTGGTACCTGACCGAGCCCAACCGTGTCGACACCTAACCCAGCCGCCCACCACTACGGAGTATTCATTACAACACGATCTCGACGTCTACACATCCTTCACGCCAGTATAACACCAAAAGGTCTTACTCGCCCGGCCGTTGCGGAGCTTTGACCGCCGTCGCCTCCCCAAAATCCATCCTGCTGACTGTTCAATCGGCCGTACCACTACCAAGGACAACAACGACTGGATTGCATTAAGCTCTGACATACAGCGTTCCCAAGCGACGCAAGGCTTCTCGGAGCCGCAGCATTAGCTATAACTTAGAACGAACCCAGCAACAGTCGCCGAGCTGGCCCAACTCAAGAGCGAGTCTCCGCTCTGCCTCCTGCGGGCAGAGTTGCCGTCCATCGCGGGTGTGGAGGACCGTCTCGGCTTGGGGCGCACGCCGCGTTCCTATTCTAACGGTTCCCACGCGGGCAGATCGGGTAGTTCGGCTGTCACGGTGGATATCGCCGCTCTTCTCAAGGCTCCCGACTCTCATGAGTCCTCTGTCTCTCCGCCTCGACAAGTCCAACCTGCTCCTCAACCATCCTCGGCCAAAGCTTCAACCACCCCGCCCCGGCCTGCTGTGCATGCTGCGGCACCGCCTGTAGCTCAGTCACAAATGCCCGCTGGTAGGCGAAGCATGCCTCCCCACGCCACGGACCAGCAGCCCGTCAAGAAGCAGAGCAAGTGGTCGCCCGAGGAAGATGCGCTGATCATCGAGCTTCGAGGAAGTGGAATGAAATGGGAGGATATTTCCAAGCGCCTGCCAGGCCGAAGCGCTATTAGTTGTCGCCTACACTATCAGAATTACCTCGAACGTCGGAGTGAATGGGACGAGGAACGCAAGAACAAGCTTGCCCGATTATACGAGAGGTAAGAAGGCCGCACCGAGCCATTGGTTGGAACACCGATGGGTCCTATGGCTCTCGTCTTCCACAGCCAAAGCTAATATCAAGACAGATTCAAGCCAGAAATGTGGGCCAAGGTCGCCGAAGAGATGGCAGTTCCTTGGAGAGCAGCCGAAGCCATGCATTGGCAGCTCGGTGAAGCGGATATGGCTCGACGGGCTGGTGTCATCCCCTTCTCTTTGGCTGCAGTCAATGTCGATAACAACAACGGCCACCGTAATTCACCTTCACGCAGCCACGTCCACTCTCAGTCCCAGGGCAGCATGCCTCGCGACATCCGAGCCCCCTCGCCTCGAGCAATGTACAACAGAGCACCTCCTATGGCTCCAGTTACCAGCAGCCGAACTATTGTCTCTCGCCGCGAATCGATCCCGCCTCCGCCTCCATTGCCCATGGGTCCCGATCCCAACGAAGTCCACTATGTACCAGGACCAGGGCTGGCTCCGATTCAGAACCAGCCACCACCTAGGAGTGCGGGAATGCTACCAGGGGTTGCCGAGCTCACCACCGGCGTCAGCCCATATAGCACTGCTGCAGGAGTTCCCAGCGTAGGATCGATCGCCACGGGAAGTCAAGGGCCGCTCTTCTCAAGTCTTGCCAATTACTCGATGGAAACTGCTGGAACAAAGCGACGAGCTTCAAGCCCCGATCGGCTTCAACACGAGGCGAACCATCGTCGACGAATGGCATGAGACAGGTTGCCTCTATCAACAGACGGAATGAGTGTGAACTTTGGAGTTGGAATTCGGATCTTTCATAGCATTTCCTTTGCGATGACTTTTCTTGTTACTTTTTACGCAAAGGATGGTGTTTTGGTCACAACTAGCGATGATGGCGATGTACGGGTTTCACCACGAAGGTATGGATAAAGAAGGACTGCATGGACTGCATGGGCATGGAAATAGATTAGGGAAAGGACACCATCTCTGTCTGAAGCATACTTGGGAAATTATTATGGGGTTTAAGGGTCAAAAGGAAGGAGTTGTTTTGGAGACAACATACTCACCTACAACAGCATATGGCTTTGGCCACGACGAGACGGGCACGATGGAGATGACTTCACGCGATGGAAAAACCCGGGAAAAAAACTTGTCGGACTGTACTTTTTTCTTGTTCAATTCTTTGGCTTGTTTTTACTACGGTAATGTTGTTGTGTTTAGGTATTTGTGGTTTGCATGGGTCAGAGGCGTCTCAAGAGGCAGCAGATGATGGTTGGAAAGCATCTGGGGCCCGGCAGGTGTGGCCTTGGAAAAGGAGTTGAAAATTGCAAGGGTTGCTCTGTTTGTTGCACAGCATTTTGTCTTGAGTTGAGAAGTGTATGAGGAAAGGAGCCTTTTGTTTTAGTATTCTGGATAGACCATGTTGGGGATAGAGAAGCCGAGAGAAGACGGGCGTCATCGTTGTACAGCTAAGTTAGTATCACCTGTTTACAATTGTCCCTTTGGATAAAATGGAAAGCATGAAGGAAAGCCACAGTCCCTCGCATTGCTTGGCAAGCACCTATGCGCAGCCTAGGTCGACCTCGGTTAAGGAGGCCCTTTGTATGTCGGCACCTATCCATGTGCTCTTGCAAACACCTACGAGTTGTGGACTGTACTGGGAGATGCTTGGCTGCTATGATACTCGGCTTCCAACTATGTCGTGTCTCACGCCGGCCGACTACATACCACCCACCAGTTGTCCTTCTCATAGCCGCTCTCCACCACCTTGCCGCCAGCGGCCACGACATCTTCCTCCAGCTCACCCTCCCGGTATAGGTGGTAGTAGCGCTGGTAGGTGCCGCCCGGCTCCTCGCCCTTTGGCTTCCGCATTACCCACGACACCAGCCGGTCCTGGTCGCAGCCCGTGTCCCACCCGCGACGGCTCGACGCCTGCTCCAGCGCCCACACGTAGACGAGCACGCGGCCAGCCTCCGGTGTCACGCACGCCAGCAGCGCGGCGATGGCGGCCTGCCGACGGGCACGGGTGGACATGTGGTGCACGACGGCGATACAGATGGCGAAGTCGGCAGCGTCCTGGCGGTAGGGGAGTGCGAAGCCATCAGCAACGGCGACGTCGACATCAGAGACCCTGGGGTCGTCGACGCTGCCATCCTCCCGCGGCCGGCGTAGCTCGGTCCGGGCGAGGTTGACGAGGGCAGGGCTCCGGTCGGAGCCCAACATGTGCACGGCCGGGTTGACGCGCAGATACTTGCCGTTGCCGCAGCCGACATCGAGACCGATGCTGCCGGGTGGCTGGTCCAGGAGAAAGCTGGCGACGCGAGGCCAGGGCTTGTGACGGGTGGCAGAGAAGTGCGGCGCGATGGCCTCGTAGACGGCGTGCACGTGGGTAGCCTCGTAAGTTTCGGGCGCCTCAGCCGCCGCCGACGGCGAGAAGGTCTCTTGTTCTGACGACCCCGCTGGTGCTGATGGTCCCTGCCGTGGTTGGTCTCGAGGTTGGTTGTCTTGGTGGTGAGAGTTGGGATGCTCGAGTGGCCCGTTCCCTTGATCGCCAGCCGGCGACGCCGACGAACCACTTGCCATGATGGGCGAGTTCTCTATTTCCTAGCGGGATTCGCAGCAAGGTCCCCCGTGGAGAAGGTCCTTGCCTGTCTCCTTGATGATGTTGTTGCTGCTGCTGGTGTTGTTCCTGATCTTGATCTGGGGTGGGAAGGGGGCGTGTGAGTTGGGAGATAACACAAGTCTGAGCGTTTTGAGATATCACCGTTGGTAGTGTCGTAGGTAATTTCTTCAACTTACAGGCCCTAGTTTTTTTCCCTAGTCGAATGCGGGTGAGTGGAGTGGGGCATCTGGGAGCGGCTCCGTGTGGCTGAAGGCAGATCTCAGGTTGTATTGAGCAACCGCAGGACAATTCTCAGTGAGCTTGGCAGTGGAGGACTTGCTCATGATTCAAGCAGCAGAGTCTCAGCCGTAAACTGCTCCGTGCGGGAAGCGGTTACTGCAACTCGATGGTTGGTTGTCGAGTTGAACGACTCCACGGCCATGGTTCCAGGTTGCTCTCATGAGATGAACAACAGCAACATCGACGACCATCGAGTTTATACAGAATGCTTGCACATTGATTCCCCTCCCCCCTGCTCGCTCTTCAACCCTTGTCGACCTGGTGAGGCCCCCCGTCACGAACGCCTCGGATCCGCCTCCCGTCTCAGACTTTTTTCAGGGTCCTTGTCCGGGACATGGTGATTTTCGTTGCGCCAAGGGAGGGGGGGTTGATGGGATATTACAGTCCTCAGGGGTCTGTAATGTTAACTGAAGTACTTTCTCCACTCGTATTGGGGCAAGTAGCATACTTCTTCTTAGCCGACTTTCTAACTTATGATTAAGTACTAATGCTTTGCGCTATCTTATCTTATCTTTAGAGAAGTACTTTTTGATAGTAGTTTAGAAGCAAAGGTACCTACTGTAGCTAGCCAATCACAGGTAGGTTAGTATAAATAGGGGGCCCGATTTTTAACATTACAGACCCTTGGGGACTGTAGCACGCACTCCACACACAATCTCATCTCTCGCATCACATCACTTCACTCGCCCTTCGCATTGGATCACAAATTCACAATGTCACCCGATGGTCAGCCACTCCGCCGACCGACCATCAAGACAAAACCATCCATGTCATGGAACACTTCTGCCGTCTTCTACGCCCCCTCCACCACGGCGTCCCTGTTGGAGCGCGTCCTGGTGGAATGAAACCTCTCGACAGGGGTTCACCATGTGGGCATGGGTTAGCTCCCGCTCCTCGCAAGAAATGCATGCCATCATCTCCGATCCACCGGGCTGAGAAGAGAGCCTCGACTTTTTATTCCCTCTCTACGTACCCTTACCGACGTAGCAGCAGAAGTCCATTGTCTTCTCTCGCTGACTCGAGAAGCTTTGTGGAAGCGCTCCCCGGCCCGCGAGCCACGAGGGCAACAGGGGCAATACAACGTGGGAAATCTGCGCACAGGGCAGGGTCCTGAAAAGGTAACGAACGCGACCCGCCTCTTTGATGAACGCATCATGGTCAGATGGCTTGTTGCCGTCCTTGGAAGGCCTCAATTAACCCTGCTGAATCACATTTGACACGAACCATCCATCTCCGTCACCCGCCTGTAGCGCCGGCATCACTGAACCCCATCCGGGCGAACCTGTGCATTCTATCCTGTGCATGCATGGCGCTCTTATCCAAGCTTCAACTGAGCTGCCGGCACAGGGCGGGTTGTATATCCAATTGCTCCCTCATTACGGAGAACACGCCACCCCCCCAAACCAACAAAGTCTCTCCTGCATATCCTGCCGAAACTTTTGTTTTTGTCCGCCATGCATAAACCTTCAGCGTTGTACGTCACCTAAACTATTTATCTCCTGCCCGTGTTGAGAGGGCTGTTGGCGTCGAAGACGTCGGTTGTGATGAGGTCGGGATATGTCACGCCGCCTTGCTTGAGCGCACTCTCCATCGTCTCCATGATGACGATGCTCTCAGACCAAGGAAGAGACGGGCTCTCCTTCTTTCCGTCGCGGAGGCATCGTGCGGCTTCATCGGCCTCCCAGAACATGCCGTGGCCCCAGTTGTCGCGCTTGGGATCCTGAGGAATCGGGCAGTTAACCAACTCGATCCGGCCGTTGCCGTCCTTCTTGATCACTTTGTACTCAGTCGGTCGGAACGCGGGACCCGTGACCTGGATCTCGCCCTTGGAGCCCTGGATGCGGATGGCGGGGCCGCCGGTGTAGAGGCCGTCGACGTCAGTGCCAACGCGCAGCGACGTGGTGGCGATGCCCATGGACTTGTGCTTGGGGAATTGGCAGATGATGCTCGTGGTCTCGTCGGCACCGGTGTGGTACTTGTTGATAGCGGCCACTACGTTGGGTGCCTCCTTGTCGGCCTCTGGCTGCACGTGGTAGAGAGACTGGAACACCCAGGTCAACGAGTAGATGCCGAGGTCAAGCAGACAACCACCAGCGAGGTCGGGGTTGACCATTCTGTGAGAGTCATCAAAGTCGACCTTGCCGTTGCCAAGATCATTGCCAAATGAGAGATCGGCTGTACAAGTGTCAGCTGGTCGTGTTCAATCAACACTTGACATGGGAGCATCGAGTAATGCCAGCATACCGAAAGTTCTATAAACAGTACCAATGGCACCCGACTGGATCAACTCTCGCACCTTGATGCTGAGAGGGAAGTATCGCGTCCAAACGGCCTCCATGAAGAAGACGTTTTTGGCCTTGGCAGCTTCAACCAGCTTCTTAGTTTGCGACGCGGTTACAGTGAGAGCCTTCTCGCAAAGGACATTCTTGCCGGCTTGAATAGCGAGCATGGCGTTCTGGAAGTGGTGACTGTGAGGCGTGGCAACATAGATAATGTCGACGTTGGGGTCGGCGACAAGCTCTGCGTACGAGCCGTAGAGTTTAGCAGATGAGGGGCCATTGATCTTGTTGATAAAGTCACCGGCGCGATCGGCTGAAGTGGAAGAAGCGACGGCGACAATCTCGTGGCGGATATCGCTAACGTCTCGAACGGCAGGATCGGTGAGGAGATCTTTGGAAAAGTCTGTTGTTGTCGCGGATTAGAGTGATTCTCGACACGGAACAGTAGTGACACTCACTCTCGGCGATCCCACCGGTGGCCAGAATACCCCATCGGACGGTGTAGGGAGTGCTGGAGGCCATGTTCATAGAAGAATGAGTATTTCTTGGCTGATATGCTGCTCGCAGGCTTGGCTGTGTCTTGGGCAAGTTTGTCACTTGGTATGGATGGATGGCAACGGTTGAGCCAAGAGAGGTGAAGGGGGGTCACGGCGGTCAAAATATCATTGATGGAGTGACGTGACCCAACAGATTGTATTTATCCTGATTGTGCAACCCCTCCAGCTCTGGCGGGGTAGCAATGCCCAGCAGCTTTCCGTTCCTGGCCTTCAATGGGTAAAAGTGGAGGAGGAGGACGAAGTTTGTGGATGAGTGAAACACAGAGGCGGCCAGTCAAAGTCGGAATTGCTTCACTGAGCATGTCCGGCAATGTAGCCTCAGACACCAAAGCTCCTGTTTGGGCTAGTATCGTCGGAAATCACATCCCGAAAGCGAGCATCTCAAGGACCCTGCTTACTCAATCAGGATCGGTGTGACTCGTATAGTACGGCCTGCGCGTTGTTCTTTTACTCTCTTTGATCGTTGATTATCTCCATTTGCAATCAAGAGGGGGAACTGCCCCGCGAAGAACCCCGCGCGCGAGAGCCCGAGGTGGGGGTTTGAGGCGGGCAGCACTCCGACGTCATCTCAGTGGCTGCTGTCGTTGGAGGCTGTAATAGACTCGCCCAGCTATTCAGCCTGATTTGTTCCAGCGCACGTTGTGAGGTCATCTTTAAGCTTGTGGCTGCCCGGAGAACACGTTCTTTCGAAACGAATTGAATGGCTTGTGCATGCATCGCATCTGGAGGAGCGTTGGACTTGGGCCAGACCTCAAAAATTGCAAAAGTGCGTAACGGATAAATAATGGCATAGCAATTGAGGTGAGGGGTTCCTGCTGTGATCGGACACGGCGATTGGCCAACTGGCCAATGTTTGTACACGCTCCCAACGCCATTTGAGGCTCAAGATGTCGTAACCAACAGCCCAACCACCAAGCTCAACCGCAACATCTTTCCTATCTTGACACATCAATCTTGAATCTACTCCAGACAACACCAAAGGCCCGAGGACTAATACACAATCTGCTTCTTTCTCGTAGAACAACTTTGCTCAAAATGGCCGCCAAACTCGCCAAGGATCTTAGTCTCAAGGGCTCCTCCACCACCTTGCCAAAGCTTGTCTACGGCACAGCCTGGAAAAAGGAGCAGAGCGCAGGCCTTGTCTACACGGCCCTCAAGAATGGATTTCGAGGCGTCGACACTGCCGGACAGCCCAAGCACTACAACGAGAAGGGAGTGGGCGAGGGTGTCCAGAGAGCCATCAAGGACGGCCTCATTACCCGAGATGCCCTCTTTGTGAGTGTACTACTTCAGTAGAAAGCTGCGACTGACACGTTCCTAGATCCAGACAAAGTTCTCTCCTCCAGGAAACCAAGACGAGAATGCACCCTATGATCTCGACGCACCTCTTGTGGACAAGGTCCACCAGTCAGTGCAGTCGTCACTCGCATACTTCACCATCGAAGGCCAGGAGCCTTACCTGGACAGTGTCCTCCTGCACAGCCCCCTACGAACTATCCAAGAGACTCTCACAGCATGGGAGACGCTGGAGACGTATGTGCCCCACAAGATTCGGAATCTGGGCATATCCAACACCACGCTGCCTATCCTCCAAGCCCTCAACGAGGCAGCCACCATCAAACCCAGCGTCGTCCAGAATCGCTTTTACCGAGACACCGCATTTGAGACGGAGCTCAGAGCTTATTGTAGAGAACAAGGGATTGTCTTTCAGACGTTCTGGACGCTTAGTGCTAACCCACGGCTTGCCGCATCTAAACCTATCAAGGTAGTCGCGGAGAAGGCTGGTGTGCCTCATGTTCCAGCCTACTATGCCTTGGTTCTTGGCCTCGAGTCTGTTACTGTTCTGGATGGAACCTCAACTGAGACTCATATGAAGGATGATGTAGAGGGTACTCAAAAGGTTGCTTCCTGGGCCGAATCGGACGGTGCATCTGACTGGGCATCTGCTCTTGCCGAGTTCAAACAAGCTATTGGGGAGGCTTAAACATAAATACCCCGGAAATACATGCTCTATTTTGAAGCTAGGTCAACGTTGAGCATCACCTTTAATTATTTACGTGCGCTCACAAACGAGCAAGTGCAGAAATGGTCTTTGTATCTAGGTGTGGATGCAACATGGATGCCTGGTGTTTTAGTAGCAGCCCATGCATGTTTTCAGGCGCTTTGGAAGTCTAAGTTGCCGGAACAAAGCATCCGCATTTTGGTTCGGCATAAAATCCATGGTTGCTGAATCCTATTATCGCTGCAAGTCTAGGTATCTAGGAGGAGCACGAGCAACAGCTTAGAGATTTCAAAAGAGATGGCAATCAAAGTACCTTGCTCCTAGACGACCTAGATTCGACTATGACCGAAGCATCCTTGTCGGCCCCCTCTCAGTTCTTTCGAAGCGTTAAAACTAATGGCCAGACTCAGGCTGGGGCTGTTTGAATCACCACCTCTGTCTGTCTTAGACGTACTCCTAGATTCTGTGAGGAGAGGCAGGTGTTTGTGATTCCGGCTGGTCCTAGAGGTATGGCTCGCAGTCCCTCGCCAGCCGGCGACACTGGCAGCACTGGCAACAACCGCCGCAGAACGAACGAAGACTCCCTCCAGCCTTCCTGTTTGCTCGAAGCCGAAAATTTCTTTTCTCCTCTATTCAAATTAAATATTCTCTTTGATCTTGCACTCTTTCTCTTTCCCTCCCACCAATCCTCTGGACCAGTCCTCCAGCGCGCACTCTCAACTACCTTATCCCAACTCCCCGAGGACTTGTCGGCGGCGATATCATTAAAGAGAATCAATAGTTCCTTGGAGCTGACAGCATCTACGTCTTGCCATTCACACCCAGAAGCTCTCTCGTCGCAATCCAACAGTGAGTGATCTTTGTGCTTTCTCCTGCCGACGCATATCTAACAACCTCGCTCAAGAGCAAGTTACTACTCCTGACTCGACAATGACTGGCCGACGGGAGCTTGTCGAACGCGACTTTGGTCTCAGACCCAGTAGGTCTCTTTCATTGCGCCCAAAGCCACATTCTCTGACCAGTTGCCCAGAGCGAGGAGTCGAAACCGCTAGGGAGCGGGTTCCGCTCGAGCTGCTCCAGGCCGTGGCAGAGCGCCTCGAAGATAAGCTCGTCGACGAGACTCAGTCACCACCTACCGAGACTAGCATCGCCTCCGACCCCGCCGTGAAGCCGCAGGACACCTCCAACACCACCCCATCCGAGAACAGCAACGAAGATGACCGTTCTTCGACCGTTTCTACCGATCCCAACGCTGTTTTCCCTGGTCTCAACACCGTCTCTCCTAACCTCAATCCCGAGTCTCCCCTGATTTCCCAGGAGAAGCCTTCCAAGAGACGCCGAAGCGATGAGTCTCAGCGAAGCAACAAGAGCAGCCCGACTCTCCCTGCCCACTACCCCCCATGCCCTATGGAACGGCCTGGTCGTGCCGGCATTGAACTCTGGCGTCAGGGATGCCGGGAAGTTCAACGGCCTGATGGCACTGTCGAGGGCTTGGATGTCGTCAACTGGCTGATGACAAGAAAGGGGGGAGTCGCCAACCCCTGGCCTCAGCTCAACGATGGCTTGAAGTCCATTAGCAACATGCGTAAGGAGACTATCGACTTCAACAAGATCGCTCGCCAGCGGGAAGAGGAGGAGGAGGCTGCTAGACTCAAGGAGGAGCGCCGCCTCGCGAACAAGCGACGATACCGCCCTCGCGGCCAGATTGCCAAAGAAAAGGCTGAACAGCGTGCCGCCGCTGCCGCTGCCGCTGCTGCCAAGCAAGCCGAACAGGAGGCCGCCGAGGCCGAGAAGAACCTTCAGGAAGAGACCAAGGCAGACAATAAGGAACCCGAAGTAAAGAAGGTGAAGATGGATGCTACTCTCTGAACAGGGCACCGAAGGAGCCGTGAGTAAGATGGAAGCAAGCTTGGGGTTAATTTGTTTGGCCAATGGTGATTACGTGGAACACACCTTGGCTTTCGTATCAGCGTTCATTAGGTGCTTAGAACAGTACGCGATTAGCAGATGTTTTGTTAGTGACAGTATGATCGAATTCAGTAGTGCCGCTACCCAATGTGCCCTGATGCTACATGAATACGATTGTGAAATCTAGGATGCCTTTAGTGGATAACTCTATAGTGTCTTTTAACAAGAAACCCCTCTTCCTAGTCCGTTTACTTTTATTCGGATTTCCCAATATCTTTGGCGAAAGTGTTGGCCACAATGAATGGGAAGCAAGCTGTTGCTTCCATATAAACCTGCAGGTTCCGGGTCAGCTTTTGAAGCACAAACAAGCATTCTCATCTACCTCGACTCACCTTGACATTATCAGCGCCGATTTTAATCTTTCCCCACGAGACAGCCTCATCCGGTCTTGCGCCTGCATCGCTCCCGTCGAACTCTTGGGCAGTGTTGATGTAGACGGCCGACTCGGCACCGTTGCGCATCAGACACGCGTTGGCAATGTGATGTTTGACGACACCACCACCCAAGATGATCATGCCGGCTCGCTTGGCGCGGACCGAGATGGTGTTGATGCGGCGGATATCCTCAACGAGGTCAATTTTGAGCTGCAGAGGCGACGACTTGTAGGTGTGAAAGTAGAGCATGTCACCCAGGCTGCCGTCGGTGATTGCCGGGCAGAAAACGGGGATATTGTTCTTGTACGCCCAGTAATACACCGATCGCTCATCATTGATCTCCTTTCCAAGACGATGGATGACCTTGGACGGCGTCCAGTTGATCTCGTCGTCGGTACCCTTACTGGCCTCCTGCTCCTCGAGCATCTTGTCGAGGATGGGCACTACCCAATCTTCAAAGGCGCAGTAGTTTGCGTTGGGTACCACGAGGTTGCCGATACGGTTGAGGCCCTTGCGGCGGAGGTCGGCGCCCGGGGTGCTAAAGGCACCAACGTAAGTATCGCCCAGGCACTTGATGAAGTCCTCTTCAATGCCGCCAGCGGTGGTGACGATGCACGAGACGTGGTTGTGCTCCACGAGCCAGCGTAGAACGCCGCGAAGACCTGACGAGATGAGATTGGAGGTGTAGCCTAGGAAGATGGTGGTCTTGTCGCCCGTCTCTGGGTCTCGCCATGCGCGCTATGACAATGATCCAGTTAGTCGCTGTTCAGTTTCATCCTCTCGTTTCGTGATAGTGACTTAATAAACAGCAGAAATCTCTCTTGCGATAATATAAGTGGTGTGCCCTACCATGTCGTTGATGATCCTCACGGCTTCACACATGGAAGACGCCTGGAAACCCATGTGCCGCATCCCCTCCAACAGGTCCTGGGCCGTAACAGGGCCCTTGAATTTGTTAAAGTCCAGTTCCTCGACTTTCTGAGCATCTTTGGGCATCTCCTCAGACTTGACTAGGACGGCGTCGGTGGCCCCTGAGGGCGGCGCATTTGAGTCGGCGGAGGCCATGGTTCGTCAAGATGTGCGGATGAGTTTATAAATCGTGAGTTGTGGGTAACAACGAAAATGAACAAACCAGGCGAGAAAGAGCAAATTTAGTATGTTAGACTCTTGCGGCACAGGCTACTGCTTCAAAAGCAAGTCACAGAGTCAATAGTCAGTCGTCGTTTAGATATTTGCATGTGGTTTCCCTAACCCCCAAAATAGGCCGATTTACTGCTTCTTTTTTCATGATTTGTTCCGTGAGAAATCCCTTCCCGGCTCCGCATGCTGCCGGCGGGGTCCCGAAAGCCGGGCGTGCATATATCTGCAGACGCTGGCTCGTCTCGTTTGGGACTAGCCCCTGGCGGCAGTTTTGAGTCAAGCCCCCCCCCCGTTTTGGGCTGCTGGAACCCCCCGGCTAACAAACAAGCGCCACGCGACGGTGTCCATTTTGCAGCAAGAAGGACCCATCTTCAATCCTTCAACCTTCAACCTCGCAGAAGCGCTCTGCCGCCTTTGCTTGCAGCCTCATCCATCATCCCCATCGCCAACACCGCCATATACCCCCCTAGCTGGAGCGCCAGCGGCCAGCACCCCGATAACGACTTGTCTGCTATACGTCTTCATCGATACCACTGCCCTTGCGGAGGCCGACGCGCCCGCCCTCCTTTGCCGAGCCGACACGACGGGAGATCCTCGAGGGTCCAAGGTTCCACCGGCCGCTGTCGTGTCCAAAGTCAAAACACTCCTTGGTCGGCTTTTCAACATTTTCTGCAGTCTTCAGCATCATACCTACGCGATATTGCTTCTGCTTGCGCCAACTCTCTCGAGGTGCATGGGCTGATCACTAATTCCCTTGCCGAATCATTCGGGTCTTTCACGGCCCAGCCGTTCGCGCAATGTATGTACCCGTTCCCTTCATCTTCATCCACACCATTCGTACCACGTCCGGCTTGGATCTCCTCAAACCCGAGCTCCCGCGCTCCAGCGCTTCCGCAAGTGTACCTCCAAGATGCGATATCAGTCAGCATTGGTAGCCTCACATCCACCACCTCGGCGTACTAATCATCTTGACTCTCCTAGGGCTTCAAGATACTCCAGATATGAGCGGTCGAGGTCGCCTCGTGATCGCTCACCCGACCGTTTTGACAGAGCCTCACAGTACAGTGATGGAGACAGACGCCGCCCTTCCGAGGTCCGGTCAAACAATGGCGGCTTTCCTCCAGGCCGCGACTCGTTCGGCGATCCTCTGAGAAGGGAGCCGCCTCGTGGTCCTAAAGCCCTTATCGACGCGCCTAGTGGCCCTCGTGGCGGCGGATTTGGAGGTGACTTCCGTGGAGGTCGCGGGCGCGGTAGGGGCCGCGGGTGGTCTTCACGAGACGAAAGCAGGGACCGCGGAAGAGAGCGAGATATCGATTATCGGGATCGTTACCGCGATGACAGGAGTCGAGAGCGCGACCGCGACCGCGATCGAGATAGAGATTGGCGCGACGCAAGAGATTTTAGGTCACGCCGCTCCCCTATTGGCCGCGCGAGGTCACCGACGCGAGATTTCCGAGACAGAGACAGAGACGGACCTTTGGGAGTAGACGCCGACAGGTCTCGTCGCGGCTCTCGAGATGGTGGCCCCCCTTCAGCCGGATCATCGTCATCTGATCCTCAGTTTGGCATGGCGCCGTATCCTCGTGGTGGAGGTTTCCATCGTGGACGAGGCAGAGGAAGAGGCGACTGGTCCTCGGACCGGGGCCGTGGAAGAGGCCCGTACATGGACGACCGGGGCGACCGTTACCCCCGTAGTCGGTCTCAGGAAGGCCGCTGGGGACGTGATCGAGATGATAGGGATCGGATGGATCGAATGGACCGATACGCTGACCCAGATACCCGGCGCGATATTCGAGATGACCGCGATCCCCGAGATCGTGAGCTCTTCCGCAACAAACTAGAAGCTCGCGCCAACGCGGGTCACGATTCCGGCCCCTCGAGTAAGGAAGTCTCACCACCTCCTGTTGCACCATCCGCGCCTGCGTTTGGATCGGTTCCCAACCGAGCTTTGAGTGTAGGCGAAGGCTACGTTTCGGCCAGTGCTGCCGCCAAGGTGCCCCCTACTGCTCCCCGGGCGTTTAATGATCGACCCCCCTCTGCCGGACATGATCCAGCTTTACCACCCGCAGGGCCTGCAAAGTCGACAATTCATGACAGCCCTCCGATCCCTGTCGGCCCTCGGGCCCAACAACCACCGCCGCCGCGTCCCTCCAGCAAGCAATGGATCAACCCGAATCTGAAAAAGGCTCCTGACTCTCCGAAGATGATGCGATCACCGAGTTTTGTACACCAACGACCGCAGCTGAGACGCGACAGCTCGCAATATGACCATTGGCATGAAGAAGAGAGACGACCACGTAGTAGCGATGCGAAATCAGACTCACACTATTCGGCCATCGATAACCGAGCCCGGTCCAATTATAGCGCTGAACCAGGAGAGATCACGGTCAGGTCCGAACGAGAGTCGCAATCTGCGAGGGCCTCGATGGATAGGGATACTCGACCAACTAATTACTCTAGGGACTCTTACCGTGGGGGGCCCGGCCCATCGCCAACGATGGAGAATGCGCCCAGGTTTGCCTATGGCGCCGATGAGCACATGAGGGAGCCGAAAGAACCACCAAAAGAAGCACAGAAACGCAGACGTAGGCGACCTGCCGTGAAGGTAGTCAGGTTTAACCTGCCTGCAAAGCCCGTACCACCCGAGCAAAACTCCGAATCCGACGACGACGAAGATATGGCGGATTACTTTGCCATGGAGATCGAGAAGACCGAAACCGAGCTAAGCAAACTTGAAAAACCAAAGCTGCCCACACAAATCATGGCTCGCTTTGCCGCCTTGTCTCACGGATCAATGGTCAAGATAGTGAACGAAGATGAAGCGCTGATGAAGATTGTGGAAGAACTGCCCGAGGCAGTGAATCAGCCAATCGCGGAGAAGGTCAAGGAATCAACCCCTGTCGAGCAGAATCCGGAAAAGGATGTTGAGATGACAGACGTCGCGGATGTGGTGAAGGAAGTGACAGAACCCCCCCAACTGCCAGAGGAGCCTCCGAAACCAGAGCAAGAGCCCGAGCCTCCTGCCGATGTTGAAGAGCCTGAGAAACCCATTGTGGAAACCGCTGCAGATCCTGCTCTAGAACCAGCGTCAGAATCGGCCCCAGAACCTGCTCCTGAGCCTACAGCTACGGAACCGAAGCCAGTGGAGGAGGAAACTGTCAAGGAACCTGTGAAAGAACCAGCCCAAGAGCCAGTTCAAGAGGCCGCTCGAGAGTCTGTCGAGGAAACCGTTCAAGAAGTCATCCAGGAACCTGTTCAGGCGCGCATTGAAGAACCCGCAGCGCCCGGGCCTGAACCCGAGCCCGAACCTAAGACCGAAGAGATGGATATTGACAAGCCAACCACCGAAATCCCGCCGGTAGCCCCCGAGGCCACAATGGACGTAGTCGAAGAACCTACCAAAGAGGATGCTGTCCCTAACCTAGTCGAGGCACCTTCGATTGAGGCTGAGAAGCAAAATGACACGGCCCTTGAGAAACCCAACGAAGTTATCACAGAGAAACCGAGCGAATCTAAACCGAACGAAACTCCCGCCGAAAAGACCATTGAAGTTCCCCCGGAGAACATTCAGACAAACCCCGATGAAGCTAGCAATGTCGTCGCAGAAAAGCCTGGTGAAACTGGCCCCGACAAGCCTGAAGAGACACCTACGGAGCGCCCGGTACCCGAAGTTGCTCCTGTTGCTGTGATCGCCCCCAATGTAGTCCTCCAGACAACGGAGGAGGGGTCCAAGCCACCTAGCACGCCTTCTCAGGTTGATGATGATGAAACTGAATCCGAGGACGATTCATTCATGAACATCGACACGGTTCGCCAATACATGACCACACCTCCAATCGACAGTCTGCCTGACTTCAGTTGTAAGACATGGGACAAGGACAAGGATTACCTTCGCACTCTAGACTCGGATTCAATCATGGATGATTTCGTCATTGAGCATCTAGACAAGATGCATCTGGAAAAGACGGCCGCGCAGGATCATGAACGCAGGGTCTACGCTGAACACTACGTCCACTACCTGGAATTCACGACGTCAAACGACCCTGCTGCCGTAAAGAGCCGCGGGAAGTTTTCCGTCTCCTCAGTTACAGACGGAGCGAGCACAGTTGTTCCAGAGCCAAAGCATGAGGGCAGCGGGCGTGGTCGTCGTTTTGCGACTGAACGAGACCTAGAACGGGTTCTACAGGCATCGATGCGAGAGGATGAGGAAAGAAAGGAACGGGAGCTCCGAATGCAACAGGAAAAGTATCGGACTGATAAGGAAGCGATCATTCCCGACATGATTTGGACTCAAGAGGAGAAGGATCATGTCAACTACATTGACCAGTCCGGATTCACCCCTGTCAACAGGTTGGTGTCAGCATGGCGTGTTCTTCCCCCAGCCAACAACTTCACTGAAGAAGAGACGGCCCTCTTCGAGAATAGGTATCTCGAAGCGCCCAAACAATGGGGAAAGGTCGCCGAAGCCATCCCCCATCGCGACTTTGGCACCTGCATCCAGTACTACTACATGAACAAGAAAGAGCTCAACCTGAAAGAGAAGCTGAAGAAGCAGCCTAAGAAGCGTAAGAAGACTGGTAGGCGCAAACAGCGCTCTAGTGCCCTGGTATCTGAGCTCGGGAATGGCGAAGGTGAGACGGAAGAGAACCACGACATTGGGGAGAATGGTGAGCGAAGGCGACCGCGACGGGCTGCCGCACCAACCTGGGGCTTCGAACAGCCGCCCGTTGACACGGATAATTCGACTCCCTCGGCCACGCCTGGTCGACGTGGCGGTTCAGCCAAAGGCGACCATCCAGAGAAGGTGGATGGAAGGAAGGGAAGACGCAAGGCCAAGGACAAGGAACCCAAGGCGCCCAAAACAAATCAAACGCTGGCAGCGGCCCCGGCTCCTGGCAAAGGACGTTCGAGGTCCAACTCACGAGCGCTCAATATGGAGTCACAACCTCCTGCTGCAGCTGAGGCTAATCGCCTGCCTACTCAGTTCGAACAACCTCCCTCGGGAATACAACCCCCATTCCCTGTTCAGCAGCAGCAGCCCATCCAGGCCCTGGAGCGACCTCAGCCCATTGCTGCTTCTTCCATCTCCGAGGTCATGGCAGCGCCCTCGCTTCGACCTGAGCCCCCGCCCCAGCCGGCTATGACAACATTCAATCTGGCCCAGCCTCAGCCAGAGCGCAAGGCGCCGACCCAAGCGTCGAGCTACTGGAGTGTGTCTGAGTCTAACGACTTCCCACTTTTATTGCGCTCCTTTGGGTCTGATTGGACTGCCATTGCGGCTCACATGGGCTCCAAGACAGCCGTCATGGTAGGTTTCTAACACTCAATACGCAACATGGTGCTAATCTTAGAAATAGGTCAAAAACTACTTTGTTCGCCAGAAGGATCAGGGCAAGGCCGAGTGGGAAGCGATTGTCCAGGATGCTGACAGAAAGAGGACGCGGGGTGAGAAACTGCCCGACCCTCCTCAACCATCGACGGGAGGCCGAGGGAGGAGATACGACAATTCAGCTGCTGCTTCTCGACCCCTGGCCGTCGCCCCTGGCGTCGATTTGCACGGCGAACCGTCTCAGGCCAAGATGGAGCCGGCTACTCAACCCCCTCGAGGACAACCGTTCTCCAATTACGCGATTCCGATAGCTCAGGCTCCCGTACAGCAACCTCTTGTTCAGCCACCGGCACAGCCACCTCTGGCCATGCAACAGCACCCCGCTGCTCAGCCGGTATCACAAGCAATGTCTCCAGGCGCGCGACCATTGCGAGCCCCTGTTCGGGGAGCGTTTGGATTTCCTGAGCGCGAACGTGAACCTGGCCAACGGGTACCTTTGCCTCAGAAGGCGTCATCCGGACCTCCCGTTTCAGAGCCGCGAGAGCAGCGACCTCTGGCTGCTGCACAGCCTCTGCAGCCGGCCCGGAATGATCCCATATTGGAGCACAATGCTCAAATCAGTGCTCAGGTCGAGCGGCAGAAGATGGAAATGCAGTTGCGGGAGCAACAGGAGAGAGAAAGGGAGAGGGAGAGGGAGATGGCACGACAGGTGGAACGGCAGCCGTTGCGTGTCAAGCAAGAACCTGAAGTGACGCCGCAGCCTCACCACTACGAGCCGTTCCATCATCGCCAACAAGGAAGCCTTGGTGGCCAGCCTCTAGCAAGACCGCCACAAGAACCCGGCAGGCCTCCATCTTATCCCCAGCCCGTGCAGCAGCAACCACCCGCACAGCCGGTGCGGAATTTGTTGAGTGAGCAGCCGCAGGTTCGGTCGCCTCAAATGGGTACACCAACCAGTCGTCCTGTGTCGGCACTTCAGCAGAGACCGTCGTCAGGTTCGCTGCAGGAACAGTATAGCTCGACACCACCTCAGGCTAGCACCCCTGCTCCAGCTCCCGCGCCTCCTCGTGCACCAGAGCCTCGTAAGGGAGGACTCAACATCATGTCTCTTCTCAACGACGACCCTCCACCTCCACCCAAGCGTGTCACTGATGTGGCTAGCACTCCTATAAGGCCTTCACCCACACCCCCACCTCAGACCATGAGTCGAACACTCCCCGGACCGCCTTCACAGATGCGGCGGGAACCAGAGCCGTACTCGCCATACGGACGAGCACCGTCGGGAGGTGCTGCGGCGATGCCATCTCTCAAGCCTACATACGCGGATTCTCCTCAGCCTCAACACATGGGCACTCCGAGGGCATCAATCGGGGTGTCGGTCGAGTCGGCTGCAGCAGAGAGGGACTACTACAGGCAAAACCCTTATCAACCTACGACGCAGAGTGGAACGAACTCTCCTCAAACCGCGCACCGTTATCCGCCACCCGGTCCACCCAGTCAAGTACAGTATCAAAATCAGGGCTATCCTACTTCGTACGCTGCTACAGGCCAACCACGCCATGTTGCGTCGCCGGGAGGACAATACGCGTTGCATCCGGCAGCTCCCCGGTCTAGAGAGGTTTCGCAGGGTGGCCGCGAAGCCTCATGGCCGCCGGCAGCTCATTCACAGCCTCAGCCAAGCCTGCAGCAACCCACAGGCTGGCCGTCGCAACCACCACCCACCTCGCAACCGCCACCATCACAACAATCTTGGCCCACACAACATCCGGCATCGAAGCCCCAAACGCCAGCTCCATCCTGGGCTTCATCTCAACCACCGCCGCCAGCCCATCATATGCCTCTGAGAGATGACGGAAGAGGTGGTCCATACTATGGTGCAGGGGCGGGTATACCCCCACAACAGCATCAAATGCCAGGACGCTACGCTCCCCCCGGCTCGCGAGGAGCTGAGTCGGTACCACCGCCTGCTCAGGCGTATCCTCGATATGCATCTACCCCTGGCCCCGGTCCGCCGCGAGACCCGAGGGAGATGCCTGGCCGAAGTTACACGCCCGTTGCTGGCTATGATGCCCGTGGACAACCGCCGCCAGGAGGCCCTGGATACCCCGGCCACGATCCGCGAGATATGCAGATGAGGGACGCCAGAGACCCCCGTGATCCTCGTGATCCTCGCGATCCTCGCGATCCTCGAGACCCTCGAGACCCCCGGGACATGATGGGGGGATTGAGACCGCACGAGTATGACAGGCACCCAGACCAATACCGAAGATGAGATGAGTAGAGGAAAGGAGAAACCATCAGGTCACGAAGACTGTGGAGAAGACGATGTATACCATTTGAAAGGGAGCCTTTTGATGTTTGGCGCAAAGGGGAATGGACGGATTGGGCAGGTTAGGTTTGATGGCATGGACTGATTGGACCGTTGTTGCATAAAGGTCATTGGACTTATGTAGATTCAGCGTAGATATTCTCTGATGTAGTAAACTTGTATGAGTTGAAACATTCGTGGCTTGGCCTTGTCCGTCATTGGTGAATGGTGGATATGAGGTAGAGTTGTCATGAGGTTGGTTGGGCTCATGGGAACCTGAGGCTCATGCGCTTAATACCCCACTACGTAATAGCAATGCGTTGCAATGCCTGCCAAAACAACCCCGCCAAACAAACAAAGCCTCGCGTCTCCGTCTTCACGCGATAAACCCAACGACGAATTCCATAAGAAAGAGGCAGAAAGAGGCAGACAATGGCTTCACATCCGAGATCGGCGTCCGCGATGGGCGGCCACGAAAAGACATACTTTGAGCAGCAGCGCGAGGCCCTCATTGGCGAGATCGCCATGGTACGTCACGCCCTGGACCCTGGACTTTGAACACCGCTAACCACGACTTTGCGCAGAGTTTTGAGCACGTCCTAGCCAACATCAACAAGCTAAATCGATCCCTCGAGGCCGTCACCGCAGTGCGTCGCTATATGCGCCCCCTTTCCTCCACCGGAGACGAGTCCGCGGTGCTGATGCACAGAGCTAATCCTGCTGGAGTAGGTGGGCAACGAATTCTCGTCAGTCGAGGCGTTGTGGTCGCAGTTTGAGAATGTGATGGACAAGGAGGCCGAGACCGAGGGCGAGACTAAGCAGGGCGATCAGACGCAACAGCAGGAAGAAGGCGAGGGCGGGGACGAGACGGAGATTCAAGAGACGAAGAAGCATGAGGAGACATAAAGCACAAGGATTGGCGGCTGGTTGGTTACTTTGATACCCCGGATTTAACGAACGAATGAAATGAATACACCAATGATTGAGTCACTTGCAAAGAAGAACGATCCTGGGATACCGATGGGTGTGGTCGAGGTAGATAGGCGGGGGAGTAGCTCACGCTAAAGACATGGACACATTATCACCATTGTGTTTGAGGGAATCATGTTCAGACATCATTCTCGTACAATTCCTCTCTAGTTGTCTAACGACCAACATCCAGGTATCTCGTCGGCTCTTTTTGGCTCGACGGGGCAAATCGCCCTCCTTCTGGTAAAAAGACATTTCCGCATCAAAAAAGACATAAACAACAGACGATGCCGACCCTTCCTTCCTTTCCGGGGCCATCAGCCAATGCGGCTCGGGGCATCCATGAAATATAAACAGAACAAAACTCGCAGTGGCCTGCTCAATCCTCGACGATGAGACTTGCGGCAAACAAAAGCAAAGCAAAACAAGAATAGCAGTGAGCTAGACCATCGTCCCCCTTCCTGGTCATTGTGGCTCGTTGCTCGCGGCCCATGGCTTCGCGGCACAGTAAAACACAAACAGAAAATTCAGAAAACAACGAATATGCAATACCCTTCGTGATGATAATCAGCCCCTGGTGGCTTGTGGCATTGGGAAGAAACAACAAAATCAGTGCAATATGCCCCTTTCCTGGTCCTCGGCATCCTGGCTCGAGGTATCAAAGTCAAAATCAAAACGAGAAAACAATCAATCAGATGCAAAGGCTTTTCATATCCGCCTCCAACTCCGTGCTCAAGCTGCATCTCCAGCCAGCGTAAATGCGTTGTTCTGACAGTTTGTCATCGGAACAAGGGTATCTTGATAAGATCCATCGTAATTAGTTGTAGTATCTTGAGATGTTCCGCTCTGTGCTGTTGGAATCATCAAGCTCTCCCCCCCTTTTTTTTCTTTTTTTCTTTTTTTTGTTTTTGTGATTTTGGAGAGGACATCTTAGAACATGATGTCGTCAATGTCTTCGGGCTCTCGAACGGCTTCGAGGGTCTCGCCGTCCATCAGGCGCTGAACAGCTCTCTCAATTTCGTTAGGGTTCATACCGTCAAGGCCAATACGGGTAGCCTCCTCGGTCAACTGATCGACAAGCTGCTTTTCCCGCGAAAGGAGGTTGGCAAGTTCCATCGACATCTCCCAAGTCTCCTCGTGTCGAACCTTGACTCGCTCCTGGAGCTCGCGGAGGTGTTGTGATACGTGTCGGTAGATAGCACGTCTTCGGCGGATAGACTTGCGGTTTTTGGTATCCTTGAGATACTTGATCGAAGCAGTAACACGCTCAAGCTGTGAGGCACGTGCGTCAACCCGCTGTCGAGCAGAAGCAATTCCATTTTGGGCCTGGAGCTCAGCAGCGTCACAGCGTCGAATAATCGAGTGATGACGTCTGAGCATTTGTTCGGCCTCGCGGGGGTCGATTCTAGCGACGGTGCGAGCACCTTCAGCGTTGAGGGCGTCCTGGATTTCCTCCTGGAAAAAAGAAGGTCAGCTCCATTGCGAGGGGGTGGCCAGGGAAAGACTTACTTCAGTGTATGGCAAGATGTAATCAGATGCGGTGGATTCACCCCCATCGGCATCGTAGGAGCCGTCGGCGTTCTTGTTATCGTCAACAGCAGGCATCTTGCCGTTCATACGCTCGAGAAGCTCGTGGTGCCACTCGTCAACGTGTCGAGGTGGAAGGTAATCTATAATTGTTCGGTTAAACTCCTTGTCAAAACATCAAGAGAGGGATCGATCATACCAGGATCCGGGCCTAGGTCGTATGAAAGGGACGAATGCTGGGATTCCTTATCGGAGTCGAGGCTGGGGAGTTCCTCCTCAAGGGAACGCTTCTTGTTGCGCTCCAGAGCCTCTAAGTGACGGCGGTATTGCTACGGGTTGCGTGTCAGTAGACGACTTAGCAAATGGCCAGAACATGGGCTGTCTTACCTCGTTGATACCTTCTGGGTCAATCTTGACCGAATCCCAACGTTCGCAGTTTTCGGCCCAGAGGAGAAAAGTGCAGGGCGAGATACGGCTATCGGACGGGGTGCCTTCTTCATCAGACACGTAGAACTCGTCTGTGATTTGTGAGCGGCCTGAATATGATGGCAGCAGCAGGGAGGAAACTTACTCTTTTGGCTGTCGAGATATGCCTGCTTGTTGGCGGGGCGGGTTTTGTTGTAGACTAAAGGATCATCATAGCCTGTGCAATGTTAGCCAAGCTGAAGGTGGAATAAACCGCCACAGGTACTCACCATCCACGGAGACATCGTCGTCATCCTGAGCCGCGCGCTGTTCTCCGGGGCGTAGGGCGGGGCCTCGAGGGCCATCAACCAGAGACTCTGCATACTCGGAAGGATTACTTCCTTCGGGCAGTTCAATGTGTTCGTAAGGGGGTCTGGGAACAATGAAATATTCCGGGCCACTAGGCTCGGCCTCGACCGGAGGCGGATCAATGCTCAGGGGCTCAAGCCCAGCCATGATGCTGTTCCAAAGGGTTAGCCTGATAGAAAATTTGAAAGAAACCTATGCAAGGAGAGCACTTACGTGTCGCACGAGCCAATTTCGTTGCTGCACTCGGCGGGTTTTGAGAGTGTCTTGCGGCAGCGGTCAGCCCAGACAAAGAGATCGCGCCCGGAAAGCCGATAGGGCCCTCTCATGGCGGTGTAGGTTTTAAGAACCGAGTCAGTGATCTGCCAGTTCTTGGCTTTGTATGAAGTACAAGAAGGGAGGCGGCGCTTTCGTCGCAGACGGCGAGGGTCCTTTCGGATGAGGCTGCTCTTGTTGAGCCCCCAGACACCTTTTTGAATTGCGCGAGAAATGAGCGAGCTGGGCTCCGTGTTGGAGTCATCAGAAGTCGCGTCGCGAGCAGCAGCTGTCTGAGCAGTGCTCTTGGACTCGGACTCCGCTTCGTCGAGTTCGGCGACAAAGTCATGATGCTCGGGGGATTCAATAAGATCAACGTCACCGGCTTGTTCAGGCTGGACGTGTTCAGCGACGACAGTAGTGTCAAGCTTATCGACTTGCTGATGTTGAGCCTCCTCAGTCAAGATGGGAGCAGAGACGGTGAAATCAAAATCTCCAACCGGTCCGGTGACAACAGCAAGATCAAGACCGCCCACATTTCCAAAATCGGGTTGTTCAGTAGATGTGGGAGCAGGAGTAGAGATAGTGGGAGTAGGGTGAATAGGATCAGGGAAAGTAGAAGCAGGGGAGGTAGGAGTAGTATGGGTAGGGGGGTCGAGTTCGCCAAACTGCGTGAGCTGTGTTCGCTCAGTGGGTGGAGTATACTCAACCATGACAGCCTGGTCAACAGTGACAAGCTCATTGTCGCCAAAAGTTGCCTCGCTGAAGGCCGCGTCGCCTTCGTCGGAAACTTCATACAAGTCATCCAACTGGTCAGGGCGTCTAATGATGACAGTTCCGGTTTCGGAGACAGCCTCATCTTCTTCATCGGCTTGCTGCTCCTCCGGCAGCTCCCACTTGATGGAGTGAGCGTAGCCCTTGAGGGCGTCTGACTCGCCGAAGATTTCATCAACGGTCTTTTTGGCTGCAATATCAATCGAGTCTGTACCCATCACACGCTCGATAAGTGGCAGTTCAAGTAGCTCGTCAATCACCTCGAGCTGGTGGCCAACCTGGGGGGTTGGATCGGACTTGGCACGTTTGTGGAGCTTTTTACCCGACTTTGTATCGAATAGTGTGCTCCACGCCGATTTCTTCTTCTCTTTGACTTGCTCGATCGTCCCGTTTGCGTGAGTGAATTGACGGTCATCTGGAGGCGAAGGGGTCAGTTGTGCCGAGAAAATGAGAGCGCGTTAGAAATGCTTACCAGTTAGCTTAGACCAGGACTTCTTGTCCTTTCGGGGTACGAAGCGGCCTGAAAGTCGCGATTAGCATGCGATCATTGAGAAGGCCATGCATCTCTCTTGTGTAGAGATATCGGCGCATAAATCAAGAGTAATCACTTACTGAGGAGCTCGGCCTTCGTCTTCTTCAATACGTGGGAAAACTTGCCATCCTGGCCAGGGTCTTCGACTGCGATCGCTTCAGTTAGATATGCCTGCATCGCGCGTGAATGAAAGTTCTCCAAGACTTACTACCCAAAGATGGGCTCGCGATGCTATCCTCGCGACCTCTAGAGAGGATACTTGCAACCCACTTTCGGCCCCCAAGGGCAGCGGGTGAAGATGCGGATTTCCGCATGATAGTGATGAAAAGCGATAATCTTCAGCGACACGATGCCGAGATGCGATGATGTGTAGGAAGTGTGTAGAAGAAAGGGTTGTACAGGAGGAAAGAGTTGAGAGTGGGAAGGAGATAGGAGTGCGAGAAGGGTGTGGTGAGAGGAGGCTGATATCTCGCGATGTTGTGGAGTGAATGTTGATTTAGCAACCGAGGGGCAACTGGGAGAAAAATATAGCCCAGCGCTTGCATTCACTGATTGCGCATGGCAGCCAGCAGGTTAGGGGGAGGCATCTGGCAAAATGTAGGCTGGCAGCTGGCAGCACTGGCAGCACTCGCGGCACCAGCAACTCACCTAACACATCACGTCTCCTCACCAAATGTCGCTAGCAAAAGGCACGTTACTGTAGTAAATAACTACCAGAGCCATAATAGTACATAGCGCGACTGCGCGAGACCATGCCTAGACACCTTTTCCCTAACTCATCGTACAGCACCAGCTTGACACCTCTAACTCTCAGACGCCTGTAGGTAGCAACAGCACATATCTAGATGAATACTCTCAGACATACCCATTTAATTAGTCATCTACTTCTTCCCCTTGCCCTTCGTTCCCGTAGCCTTGGCTTTGGCTCGGCCTCGCTTTGGCTTGTCATCTTCATCGTCGTCCGCAGCCGCAGCAGCCTTGCTGGCTTTCTTGGTAGCCTTCTTGGCCTTGGGCTGTTTGATGTACTTGTCCTTCTTGAAGTCGATCTCATCGTCTTCTTCATCGACCTCGGGAGCTTCGACGGCATCTGCATCGTCATCTTCGACAGCCTCTTCCAGGTCAGGGACTTCCTTCGGCTGAGCCTTGGGGGCGATGACGTTGCTGGCCTTCATGAAAGGAACGGGGTGGCTCATTGCGTTGTAACTAAATAGTCAGTATGTTTAACGATGTGTGGATAGGTGAATTTCACTTACGTCCGAGTAAAGGCAGCCTTGGTCTTCGTCTCGATCTTGACCCGCTCCTCGTCCATCGGTCCTACGCCGAGTTCCTGAACGGCGTCAAAGTCCTCTCGGGTCAAGAAGTAGCTGTCCATAAGATCGATGACTTCCCCAACAGCGCTGTTGCCCTCATTCTGCAGTCGGTCGACAAGCTGAGACCAGAGGACGGGCAGGTATTGCTGGCGGATCTCATTATGATCACCAGAAGACCTGAGGCGCATGTGGGAGTGAATTTCACGGATGTATCTACCCAGCTTTCCGGCCTTGCTGTTGTTGCCGAGCCAAGATGTGAAGTTGGAGCCCATCAGTTGACCAGCAACAAAGCTAGCAGGTCGAACCGTGCTGAAGACGGCGTGTGTTGGCATCAGGCTCCAGTGTTGTTGGGGGCCGTGGATCATGCGATCAACCAGATCTCCGTCGCTAATGCTCTCCGCGGCATTGTCGAAAAGTTCGAGAGCTTTAAGGTTGAGCTCTCGTTTGGTGTATCCCTTTCCGTTGAGAGCCAGGGGCTTTGTGCGGAGATAGTTTTCCTGGATCATAAGGAAGCTGAACTCGTGATCATTGAAATACAGCTCAATTTTGTCGTTCAGCGTAGCCTTGCTAGCAGGGGTGAAAAGGCCGCCGGCCAGCATCTTTTGGCAGATATCCCATGGCTTGAGAATCACATGCTTCTCCCAAGCCTTTGACATGGCCTTGCTCTGGTCGAAGTCCATACTCGTCTGGTCCAGTTTCGCTGTCGAAATCATGTTGATGATTTGTCGAATGTCTTTGTTGCTTCCTTCGATGAGAGCATCCACAACAGAGGGCGGCAGCTTGAGGCCTTCTCTATGACATATAGTCATGATGCGAGACCGAACCTGGTCCACGGTTGGACGATTGAATCGAATGTCAAAGGCCACATGATCGAAAGGTTTCATCTTTGGCAGTCTTCGCTCGTTGCAGATGAGAATCAGGGGGACCTCAGTCTTCTTACAAAACTTTGCCAAAGCGCCGACACCACCACGATCGCCGGCAGACATACCATCCACCTCGTCCATGATGAGAACGATCTTCTTCTTAGTAGCATCAACGCTCTTGCCATCGCCAGCAAAATACCCGAGAAGTGATGTGTTGTTCATGACATCGCTTACGCCGGTTTCGACAAGTTTTTTGCTTCGAACATCACTGGCATTGCTCTCGAGAACGTCATATCCTTCGAGTTTGGCGGCGAGATGCGCAGCTGTCGTCTTTCCGATTCCAGGAGGGCCGGATATGATGATGGATCGCTCACCTCCCATGCCATCAGCACCTCGTCGCTGGAAATTGTACTTTTTGGACTTGGGCCAGTTCCTCAGCCAGTTTTGGATCTTCTCAACTTGAGCTTTATTGCCACAGATGTGGCCGAGCTGTGTTGGCGCATACTTGGAGGTAAGAAGCAGTGTAGGGGGGGGAGCCGCCTTCTTCTCAGCAGATGCGCCCCCAGATGCCGCGGCTCTCTTCGCGGCTTTAGCAGCCTCAGCCTTTCGCGCCTTTTCTTCAGCCTCCATTTCCTCAACTTGCTTCTTGACCTTTTCCTCTTCGGCCTTTTTCTTCTCTTGAGCCTTCTGAGCTCCTTTGCCGCTACCTCCGTAAGCAGGGAGTTTGCGGATCAAGTCGAAAAGACCGTTCTCATCAATTGTCTTGATGCCGTGGGATTTGATCTTTGCTAGCTTGCTGGGGCCAGCATCCTCTCCGAGAACCACAAAGCTTGTCTTGCTACTTGGCTGACCGGTGACCTTGCCGCCATATCTCTTGACCAAAGCCTGGCCCTCATCGCGACTAATGGTCTGCAAGACACCTGTGAAGACAAAGCTTAGGCCCGAAAGGCACTCGTCTTCACCGTCCGGGAGGTCTGTTGACTGCGCTGGCTGGGCAGCCGCATTGCCTCCTCCAAAAGCGCCCTTCCTCCAATCAAACTTGGCATTAGGGTCCTTTGGTGGCGGCGTTGGGGCCCGAACGGTGGCGACGCTGTCAAGAATATCTTGGATTTCAGCGTCCTCAGGTTCATCCTTCTTCTTTGTCGTACGAGGTGCTCGGGGTTTGGCAGGGGTTGCCTTTTTCCGTGGAATTTCCTCCTCGGACTCATCAGAGTCATCGACAGGCGACTTTCTCTTCTTGCTTGCTGACGCAGCTTTGGCCGGCTTTGCATCGTCATCCTCCTTCTTGACTGCAGACGGCCGGCCCCGTGTAGCCACCCGCTTGGGCTTGGGAACCACCTCATCCTCCGATTCGTCCTCCTCGTAGTCATCGTTCTTTCGCTTACTTCGGCCCTTAATATCAGCAGCAAAGATATCATCATCTTCTTCTTCGCCATCATCCATGTATGCGTCGGCGTCGTCATCAACCGCATGGCGAGAGTAGGATGTCGTGGTCTTTCGTTTGGCAGGGGTTGTGTCATTCTTCACTGGCGCAGCTGCGGGCTTCGAAGCTGCAGGCTTGGCTCGAGGGCTCGACCGGACCGGGACATCGGATTTGGCTGCAGGTTTCTTGGGAGTGGCCGAGCTTGTCGTTTTACGGCCTTTGGTGGAGGCAAAGTAATCATCCGCCGAAATAGCTACGCCCTTGGGCTCTTCATCTCTGAATTGGGTTAGAAAAGTAGCAATTGAGACTTTGGCGAGGGGCAACATACGTCTTGACTTTCTTCTTGGGCGCTGGTTTGGCCGATTTCTTGACTCTACAATGGTGTCAGCCGAATGCAGCTGGAAAGGACAACGATGACATACTCAACAACTTCATCATCTTCATCCTCGCTATCTTCGACAACCTTGCGTCCTTCTTCATGATGTTAGAATCTCAGAAAATACGAGTGCGTATTGAACCCACTTGTGCGCTTGCTCTTGGCCAGCTCCTCTGCCTTTCTGGGAGCAGGTTTGGGGGGCGCGCCACCCTTGGGTGTAAAGAAGGACCGGATGTCAGAAGGCATTTTCGGTGGTGATGATTTTCTCCTCAATTCTGATGGGGAGAGACACCGGCCCTGTCTTATACCATCCGCGAAGGTTGCCTGGGTGGGATGTGGTTGTGTGAGAATCCAGGCAATCGAGGAGCAGCCTAGAACTCGAGTCCAGTGACGTGCACGTCCGCTCCTGCCAGACGCGAATCTGACGCGAAGTCCGTGACCCAAAGCTAAAGTGGTCCATCTTTTTAGGCCTTGATTCTCAGGCCACAACTCCATTTTCGGCATCGGGGAAGATTTTCTAGAGCTCCGTTGTCCGAGGCAGTCAAGTCGACAACCCGGATCACCGCCATGAAGCCCGCCAACACCTCGGCATTGCTCAATGCCTTCCAGGGCTTGAGGATATGTGCATCCTCGCCCTTGCGGCAGTTCCGCTCCCCTCTCCAGCAATCCTCGAAGACGCTCGATACGACACGCCGACTTCAAAATGTCCGTGCCTTCTCGACAACCTCCTCGATGCTTGGCAATTGGCTCGAGCCCAACCTGAACCGAAAGAAGAAGATGGCTAAGGGGCGCCCGCGTGTCGCTACTGGAGGCTCGACGAAGGGAACGACGGTGATCTGGGGCGACTACGGTCTACGCATGACAGACCACCACCGCAGAATCAGCGCAAAGCAGTTGAAGATGGCAGAAGACACGATTAAAGTGCGACTTCGAGGGCAAAAATACCGGCTATACAAGCGGAAGTGCTGCAACGTTGGCGTCTATGTCAGCGGTAACGATGTGAGAATGGCTTCCCGTATATACGACACGACATAAAACTCATGGCTTTCCAGATGCGTATGGGTAAGGGTAAGGGTTCTTTCGATCACTGGGCGACCCGAATGGCTGTGAGCCAGATTTTGTTCGAAATTCGGGGACGACTCCACGAGCAAGTAGTGAGGGATGCTTTTCGTCTAGCCGGCAACAAGCTGCCAGGTGAGAGCCTTGGCTTCTCCTAATGGTACTCAACTGACGAATTACAGGCCAGTGGGAATTTGTAAAGAAGGGCGAGGCCCCTATGATTGGAATCACCAAGCTGGACGGTGTGACTTTGGAGGACCTGAAGAGGCCTAGGCGAGAGATCGCTCCCGCCGAGCTGTTACAGGCCTCCTCTACAACGACTGAGACGCAGGTTGGAAGCACTTCTGAAGCCTCGCGCTCCCCCTAGGGTGCGAAATTAACGAAATAAAAACACCATGTATATTAAAGAAGTGTAGGGTTGTTGCTGTAAACCTGTACGAATACAATATCCAAGACGTGCCAACTGGTTATCGAGCAGTAGAATCTAAGCTTGTCCCCGGTGAATGTGATATTCTCAAAGCCTTGATGGATTGCAAATCACCACTGGCTATCAATTGCAACGGGGACAAATATCTCCTTCTGAGATTGTACTTGCTGGACTAGGTGTTGTTACTGGAGGTTGGCCATCTGCACCACTCCCGTCCCGCCGCTGGCGCCGTTGCCTGCTGAACCACTCCCATGCACACTGCGTGCACGGACCACTCGAGATACAGACATCTTCCACTTTACGCGACGACGCGTCTTCCTGCAACCCGAAAAAAGCTGTCTTCAACCATTCCCAACACCAGACCAAGCAGCTTTGAAAATGGCGCTCATCGTCGACAAGCACCGACCTCGGTCACTCGAGGCCCTCACATATCACAATGAGCTGTCAGAACGACTGCAATCCCTCGTAAGAACCCACCGGTTATTAGGAGATCACCACTGATCCAGGTGCTGCTCACAGGCCCAAAGCGGCGACTTCCCGCACCTCCTCGTCTACGGCCCTTCGGGCGCTGGAAAGAAGACGCGTATAGTGGCTACACTCAAGGAGCTGTACGGACCAGGCGTGGAGAAGATCAAGATCGATGCCCGAGTATTCCAGACAACCAGCAACCGAAAGCTCGAGTTTAACATCGTCACTTCCATCTACCACCTCGAGATTACACCGTCCGATGTAGGAAACTACGACAGGGTTGTCATTCAGGACCTTTTGAAGGAGGTGGCGCAGACACAACAGGTTGACCAGTCAGCGAAGCAGCGGTTCAAGGTTGTAGTTATCAACGAGGCAGATCACCTCACTCGGGATGCACAGGCAGCTTTGCGACGAACGATGGAGAAGTACTCACCAAACCTGCGGCTAATCCTCTTGGCGAACTCGACGGCCAATATCATTGCGCCGATTCGCTCGAGAACTCTGCTGGTCCGGGTTGCAGCACCAACCCACGAAGAAATCTGCGACGTGCTAGCTGTGTCGGCCAAGAAAGAGGGCTGGCCCGTTGTCAAGAGTCTGCACCAGCGAATAGCCGAAGAGAGCGGTCGGAACCTGCGACGAGCGCTACTTATGTACGAGGCCGTTCATGCACAGAAGTACGTTACCCCAAGAGAGATATGGCGAAGCAGCGACTAACCCGAGACATAGTGAGAAGGTCACTGACAGCACTCCCATCCCGCCGGCGGACTGGGAGGCTCTCATCGGGCAAATTGCGAAGGAGATTTTGGAGGAGCACACCCCTACTAGGATCATGCAGGTGCGGTCAAAGTTGTACGATCTTCTGACACACTGCATCCCGCCAACCACTATTCTCAAGACCTTGGCGTTCAAGCTAATCGCTCTCATTGACGATGGTCTAAAGGGCGAGGTAATCCAGTGGGCGGCTTTTTACGAGCATCGAATCAAGACGGGAACCAAGGTCATCTTCCATCTAGAGGCATTTGTGGCAAAGTTCATGAGGATTGTCGAGATGTATCTCATGAGCATGGACATGTAAACATGGAAAGCAGAATGTGTGGTTGGCGTTCAGGAAGGTCTAAGTAGCACAAACCTACGGGAGTTAACGGAGAGCTATATTGGCATTTTTTAATCTTAACGCTCCGTCCTCGGTACATCCACAGTCGTTGGCGTGGTTGTCTCATCTTGAACCCGTCTTGGCTGTATGCCAAGAAGGGTAGAAATCCCTGGGGCGAACTGCCAGATAACAAAGAAGCTTCGGCAACGAGGGGTTAAGCTTGAGGGGACTAGACCAATCCCCCTTCCAAGTTCTGCTATCGTGGAGCCACGGGGACTGAGGGGTTGAAGCTGGAGCTAGAGCGGGGAATCCAATGGGGAAATGGGGAAACGGAACCTTGTTTATTAGCTATACCTTGCCCTGACTAGGACACATGGAGAGACGGAAGTATCGACATCGGCCCTAGGAAACTGGTTGGTCGGTTCATCTGAGGAGCATTGCGTCTGCCCAAGAGCTCCTTACTCTTCCAACTGTATTGTAGTTAGGGGGAACCGGGAGACCGTCTAGCGCCCATTATGTACGTTGTGTGGTATTCGGGTTTAGAATATCTGTCAGTCTACAAGAACGACGGCGAGTTGTTCTGAATGCCGACGCCGAAGTGTTGCGTGAAGCCGTGTTAACTACCCAATACGGAAACAAATTCAGCGAAAGGTAGCGTATGGAGTGGAGGGGTCCAACTTGAGGGGAAGGGGTGTGAACCACTCTTGAGGTGTGTGGTGTAGAATGACGCAGAGCTGTGAGGAATAGCCGCGGAACTCGAGAGCTTCGGCTGGATGAGAGGATGGATCGAGGTTGACCAAGGCCAGATGAATGAATGGATAAAGAACTATCACATGCGCAGGGAGAGGCAAGGACGTACCGACATTTCAAATGGGCAAGTTCCGTTCGTTGCATCACTGATGAACATCTCGGTCGAGTCCCGAAGGTACGGCCAGACGGCAGTCCGTCTTCTGAGACGCCGACTACCTTAGTGGTTGCCCATGAGTGGCTTGAACTGACAACTTGAGCCACAGTCATGATGCAGCTCCTGTGGCTTCGG
>JAADYS010001153.1:0-18760 GCA_012931995.1 Fusarium albosuccineum
GAAGGGGCTATAGAGAATAGGGTTAGGATCGATATAGAAGGGCTGCTAAAGTGACGGAATAAGTCAAGGTATCTAGCGGGCTAGGATCTAAGAGGGGGGGGAAAATGCCGGATAGGCACACACAGCGGGTGGAAAAATGAGGGGTGCCTTAGAAGGCGAACACAGGGTGTTTCCTTCTTATCTCGTACCCTTGGATATAAGCGAGCAACACATTAGCAAAGGAACACATGGACATACACAACATGGATGGGATTGCGGGTGGCAGTCGCAACGAGACTTGAAGGCCGCCCTCGCAGTTTTGAACAACTCTGCCCGGCCCCTGCCCTTCACTCGTCATGGAAGGTACAGTGTTGATGTTGTAGGCTCACACGAGCTGGCGGGATTCGGCCAAATCGAGATGGTCGCAGAATGGCACACGTACGTTACAGCCCTGATTGGATTTCTACTTAGTATATGAAACCTGGACCAAATCAAGATTTACAATTCAATTAAAAGGTTCGCCTATCTCATCGAGGATGGCTGTATAAACATAGTGTCTCGGTGTTTATTACAAATCTATGTGGCAACTTATCCGGCTTCGACAATAGCAAAGAACACAGTGATGTTTATCAACTTCACGATCCCTATGGGCTATCTAGAAATAGTTCGAGATGCCGTGCGTAGAGTTCCGGCACTTGGAAGAGGTGCCCGTGCCCTGCATCAGGGTAGATAATGAGTTGCGCATTCGGAAGATTTTGTTGTAGAACAAAACTGTTTGGGGTGGGCGACATGACGTCAGTATGGCCATTGGTAACCAAGGTCGAGGCCTTGATATCTTTGAGACGGTCAAAATTGCTTGGTTCGACAGTGAAGGCGAATATCGCTGTCAGTTGAGATCGTGCTCCCTGTCCAACAAGATATCCCTTTCGTTCCTCCCCCTCCACACGTCGTTCGTGAATTCTTCTCCACCAGGCATGACCAAACCCTAAGCTTGATTCTGACGGGTAGAAGAACAATCGAAACATGTCGTCCATAGTGGGAGGTTCATCGTTATTCGCACCCGCGCTCTCAAGCACCTCACGCGGGGGCAAGACCACCCCGTCCCCAATGGCGGATTGCGTACCGGCGAGGACTAGCTTGTGGACCAGCTGTGGATAGTCCCAGCCCAGACATTGCGCAACACCGCCACCCATCGAGAAGCCCATAATGTCAGCCTTGTTAACTCCAATGGCCGCCAGAAATTTGGCAGCAATAGAGGCCATAACGCGATGCTGTTGAAAAGAAGAGGGTCGAGGGTGTCCATCGAGCCTCGTAGATGGTTGATGTACAATAACGGAAAGGTGTTTTGCTTCCCAAAGCGCCGGTATGCAACCTTTAGGCCATCAACCGACGTAAATAAGGTCTGAACTGTCTGTAAAGTCGCCATTGTAGTGTTTTATGGCTTTGAGGATTGTAAAGCGCTAAAAGGTCTCTGTGAAAGGTATTCGCCTCTGAGGAAGACGATAGAGACATATAGCCATTGGTTTCCAGGAGACTACTTATAGTCTCGATGAGCAAAGCCTCTTTCTCCATGCCGAAGCGCAATGTCAGTTATCGAAGTTCTACAGAGAGTTATGCCGTCGGGCAAATATATTTCACCGTTTCGATCGGACTTGTGAGTAATATCACAGTTCCCATCACCTCCGGACCCCGCACTTCATCTCGCAAACCTTAATTCTCGGAAATGTTCTCTATGAAGCGAGTAGGCAGTAAGGCTGCATAGGTTGACAAGCTATTATCTAGGCCGAGGCAGTGCGTTCGCTTCAGACATTGACCTTCCGATGGCCCAAGCCGAAGTTGCTGATACACGTTCAATTTGTCAGCCCCTGAACTACTCTCGGCTCAGAGCAACGGGCCCGGACTCTGTCCAGAGACCGTACGGGCTTTTACGTGAACCCTCCGGCAAATATGGCCCTTAAAGGGAGACTCATGCTTTGACCAACTCCATGGTAAGATACGTTTCCTTTTCATGTTGAACCAATTCTGAAGGCAGGGCGCATTTACCGTCGATAGCTTTACATCCTTCGAAGCCTTGCAGCACAGAAACTTGGACGAACCTAACATCCGCCACAGACATCATCCACCATGAGAGCGTACCGGTTTACAGACCCTTCAAAAGGACTGGAGTACACCGAGGTTCCGATTCCGGTCACGCAGAACAATCAAGTCCTCGTCGAGGTTAGGGCAGTCGGCCTCTGCCACACCGACTGTAACATAATATCTGGAGACGACAATACGTTCTTCTGGAAACGGCCCATTACTTTGGGCCACGAAATTGCAGGTGTGGTTGTCGAGATCGGTTCAGACGTTACCAAATTCAAAGTTGGAGACCGGGTGCTTTCCATAATCGGCACTCAGCACCCCATCACATTCGCAGATGTGACTAGTACTGCTAGCATTGGCTACGATGGTGGGTTTGCAGAGTACGCAGCACTTTTTGAGTCAAAGGCATTACACATTCCCGAGGGCGTCACGTTTCCTCAAGCGGCCGTTGCTACCGATGCCGTTGCAACAGCATACCATGCCGTCGTCGTCGAAGGGCAGATTACTGCGGCCTCAAAGTTCGCTATAATCTGGCTTGGAGGCCTAGGTCTCTCAGCTGCTCAGATTGCGTCTCTTTACGGGGCGAAAGTGTACGGAATCGAACGCAACAAACGCAAGTATGGAGTAGCTGCTCAGGCAGGTGTTCATGCATCCGCCAAAAGCTTCGACGGCTTCCCGGGAATACGATTCGATGTGGTTGTTGATTTTGTCGGCACCGGTTATACGACGACAGCAGCAGCTAAGGCGGTGAAGCCTGGCGGTAAGGTCGTGCTTGTTGGTCTTGGGGGAAAACGAACCATGGTGGATACACATGAGTTTGTCGCAGCTGGAGTCACACTGAAAGGGTCAGCTGGTTCTACTGCCGACGAGGTCGAGAAGTCGCTGCAAATGATCGCGAACAAGCAGATCAACCTATTTTTCGAAGAGGTTCCTTTTGGGGAAATCAAAGAACAACTGGAGAGACTCGCAGAGGGCAATGTTGGATGGCTCGTACATCGACACGCGTATGATTCTGTCCACTGGGACCATCTGAATCTGCGGCATCTGCAATAACAAGACCGGAACAAGGCCGGAACAAGGCGAGGGACATACACTGAGGATTTGGTGTTATGCGGCATTCAGTTGTCGAGATGCTGTTGATGTGTAAAGAAGAAAAAAGACTCTGTTCTTTGGTGTTGTGGCTGGCCTTTCTGCCGGCGGCAAGAGAATGTCATCTCAGAGTATCAACAAATAAAAATATTCCTAAATTTGAAGACTTGAAACAGCCGTCTATCTCTAGCAATTTTAATCATTCTATGGGCCATTTAGATTATGAAGCAGTCGGCACGTTCAGGCTGATTGTCTGTGCTTGATCAGTGGCCGAGACTAACCCATATCACTGCACCAGAGAGTTAGTCGGTTCTAACCACTCGATGTGTGATTAACTGTCGTAAAATCTAGCCCTTGTCTACTGCGATACGAAGTAATGCCGAGTTCAACAGCCGTTAAACCAGGCGAGTACCCCGAGGTCATTCGAAGCCCCACTGCTGCAACGTCAACCTCGGGGGGACGGTGAGGGAACAAAGTGTTCCAGGTAAACAACGAGCATGGCGCCAGGATGTAAGTTGAATCTAAGGTGTGGGCTGCTAAGTATAATAAGAGACGCCTTCTCACTTATGCGTGCAGCCTAAGGAGTAGCGTGCTCTACTATAACCATCGCATCCTTCATATCACGATGCAGTATCTATTCCCTCTTACACTTGCCGTGGCTACTGGTGCCTCCTGCCAGCAAGAACACTGTGACGCCACATGCCAGCTTGAATTCGAAAAGGCTTTTGCGAGCGAGTCTAAGCAATGGGTCGCCCAAGATGTGTCACTTGACCCCTTCTACGACGTCCCCAAGAACGCCTCGGGCGCTAAACCTGGCGACTTGTGGGGCTGGCAGCAATTAACGCTAGAGGAGCAGACCCAAAGTTGGAACATTCCCAAGGGTCTGTCAGTTGCTCGCTTCTTGTACCTGAGCGAAGACATGGATGGCAGCCCGCTCCCTGCGAGCGCCTTCGCCGTTCTTCCAGCGAACCACACCCGGGGTGCCCTCGATACCGTGGTATGGATGCACGGCACTGCGGGACATATGAGGAACTGTGCGCCAACAAACCACAAACAATTGTACTACGGGGAAACCGTGTTTGGATTTGCCCAACAGGGGTATGCTGTCATTGGCCCCGATTACACCGGCCTCGGTACCGATATTCCTCAAGGATTCATGTATGAGTCTGGCTTTCTACACGCCGCCGACGGTGCCTTGGGCCTTGTCACCGCGAGAGCCGCCATCGGCGCCCAACTCTCAGACAAATGGGCTGTTGTCGGCCACAGTGAGGGCGGCTTGACCGCTTGGCGTACTGCAGAGCGCCTGGCGATGGGCCAGGAGGCTCTGGTAGCCGCCGGCCAGTTTGTCGGCGCCGTTAGCATGGCGCCTGCCCTCCGGCCGCTTGACTTGATTCCCGAGTCTTTTGAACGGGATAATGGGGGCCCAGTCGGGGATGTGGTGTCAACTTATCTTCTGCAGTCCCTGCCTGGGTTATTCCCGGAGCAGATTCGCATTCAAGACTATCTGACCAAGCTGGCGCTCGACAGGCTCAAGCTCATTGACCGCGCATGCCTCGAGACAGGTGACGCGCTCTTCGGCAATCTCACCAAGGATCAGACGTTCAAGGATACCACCTGGCTCACTCACCCCGTTGTCGTCGACTGGCAGAAGCGCTATAACGGCCTTGGCCCTCATGCTCTGGCGGCGCCAATGCTCGTCGTCCAAGGAGGGGATGATCCTTTAACGTACGCGTCGGCTACAGAGGCAGACTTCAACAGCATGTGTGCCAAATTTCCAGAATCGAGTGCGGAATTGCTCCTGTACACGGGGAAGGACCACGACGGTGTCTTGGAGCCGAGCACAGAGGACGTCTTCGCCTGGCTGGCTGATCGATTCAATAACGTGGCGCTTTCTAGCGGCTGCCAGAATAGAACTATTCACGATAACTGAGAGAGACTAGAGGTAGCTATGCACTTTTGTGCTGGCATAAACACATGACCAGGCTCGACACTATTCCTTGCGCTATAGTACATCAGATTCGTTTGTTCGTTTTTTTTTTCATCTTATTCCTTTAGATATAAGAGAGCAATAAATTAGCAAGAGCACGTCGGTATTCACAAGATAGGCGTTCTAGTCGGCCCGATGCCATGGACCGCAGTAACCCCTGGTGATGATATTACCATTAGGGTGCCGTCCATCCTTTCTAGAGATCTTCTTTGGCCAATGGCTCGTCGAAGTCCCGAGCCTTCGGTATTCCTGTATTGGCCGGTTTCAAGCGCCATTTTCATTTCAAACAGTAAGGAAGTGTAATTAAAGATTCATACCTCGCAGGCGCAATTGTGACGAGGCCCACTTCTAACGCCTCATCTCGTTTAACCTCGTTTAACCTCGTTCTGCGGGTTGAGTCTCGTTCTCGTTTACAATACGAGGGTTACGTCTCCATAACACTGTTGAGACATAACCTACCACTCTTCTGCCATCACTCTTCCTCGTTCGCTCCTCCGTACCCTTGATGGCACAAACTCGCATCGATCGCCACATGGACACGACCCGCGCCCGATCCCCCATGGCCGTATCGGCGGATTCACACCCTTTGCCTAAACGGCGCAAGCCACACACAAAATCCAGAACTGGCTGTCTTGACTGCCGGAGGCGACGGGTCAAGGTACGTAGTCCGCTTTACGTCCCGCTTGGGTCGAGTCTAGACATGTACGCTAACGAACTCGACGCAGTGTGATGAAGAGAGGCCGACTTGCGGAGCATGCTTGAGACGTAGCATCGACTGTCAGTATCGGCCTGAGGCTCACACATCTGCCAATCCCAGTCACAATGCTACAGACGATGAAGAAAAGGACCAGCAGTCACCTTGTGGATCCGCGTCTGCATCGAGTCACACTCTGCCGCCGGGTCATCCAGTGCCTCGTTCGGTGTCGGTAGAGACGCTGGCTACTGACTCGATATGCTTATCTGGCACCGCCGTGGCCTTGCCTACGCCTGTTGGACCTTTTAGTCTAAACGACTTGGGCTTGCTACATCATTGGACTGTGTGTACGAGCGTGGATGTCTCCCGATCTCCCGGCATGGACAACCTTTGGCAAACCATCTTTCCTCAGATTGGACTCGAGCATCCCTTCGTAATGCATGCCATTCTAGGCTTGGCGGCGCTACACATCGCCCATATCGACGGGTCAAAGAGAACCGCCTATATATTTCTGCAGAACTCGAGAGGCTTGGGAAAGGTCCAACGAAAGCAACGTCTACAACGAAGTCCTTCATCTTTTAAGGAAGTGCCGTTTATATTCAGCCCAGTTTAAGCCAATGGATGCCCAAGACCTAGAACAATGGGGATATAACCGAAGCTGGTCGGCACCCTTGATGTTTATCCATTTTGCTCCTGAACCGTACTTTACGTTGTTGCGTCAGCGGCAGCCACCTGCCCTAGTTCTGTTTGCATTTTTCGGTGCCCTCTTGTATGGGCTAAATGACTACTGGTTCTTGGAGGGTTGGGGAAAAGCAATCGTGGAGGAAGTAGAGATCCTGTTAGGAAGTTACTGGAGACCATGGATATCGTGGCCGCTGCAAGAAGTGGGGAGTCCGCCGAAAGAATCGTAGGCTAGCTAGAACTGCATAGCCATAGCTATTCGTTAACAGTATAACTCGCCTCATTGCTTCATTGATGGTCGGCTGTAAGCTCCTGGCTGCAAAATGGTTCACCTAGTCTCGCGACAATCGATGACCAGCAAAGAAACGTCTGTTCTTGTGATCCCTTTCCTGTTTTAAGTAGTATCTCCAGCTCCTTCTCTTGAAAAACGCTCAATTTGATTAACTCAGCTTGTGGTTGCACCGTGACTCCAGCTCCCGGCCACTCTATCTCGTCACCAAGCCGTATATGGCGCCCGGTAATCACCGAGATCATCAACCACCGACACTATTGGCATTGCCCATCCTTCCATGATCCAAGTATCGTTGCAATCAGACACCAATTCACCGAAGAACGAAGATAAAATGAGAGCGTGCGGTCGGCGTTGTTGGAGCTTGTCGATATATGTGTCCTAAACGTCATGGCCAAAGATGAACGACAAACGGTCTGTGCAATACAACATGCGTCCACCCAAGGCATGCAGGAAAAACGCTAACGCTAATCGTCGCAAAAGTCTCTGTTTTCAGTTTACCTTTGGCCGTACACCTTTTCCAACATACAGTGTATGTATCCCGTCTTTGGAGAATCCTGGAAAACACACCACGACGGGTAGTGAGCCTTGGTATGTCGGCCTTTTCCATTGCATGTGCACAAATAGTCTTCCGCCACGCAAGTAACGAGTTTGATCTGATTTTATTTCCTGTATCATTTTGAGCTGTCCATAACAAGACTGCTTGATTATGACGCATCTATCACAACAGTGATCGTGTGCTACCCTAGATCACCCAAAAATTGTCCTGCCATTCCTTAAGATTCGAACACAGAAAACAGGCGCTTTAAATATTGGTATGTAGCCATGGGCCATTATTGAAAACTCCATATCTGTTTAGAAATAGCGTCGACCTGCGAGTTTGCATTCGGCAACTGGATCGATTGCCTGAGGCCGAGTGTACCGATGACAAAACAGCCTTTGGTTTGGCAGCTGGCCCGGAGCACCCCAGCTAGGTAACTAGGAAGGGGCGGCACGGCTGCTAACGCCGGACAAGGAACAGGGATCAATCACATTCTCCCGCAGGTGAAACGCTGCCGATCACCGCAATTGTGGATAGGGCGTCTTCTCGTCCCTACATAAAATACCGTCATCCGCACTCGTTATACCATGCTCTCATAATCATCTTTGCTACATCTCGGTCACGAAACTTCCAACCACCCCACCATGGCCCAGGCATCACTTCTGGATTGCCCCAAGGAGGTGCAGCTCGCCATTGCCGAGTATCTCGCCCCATCCGACCTGGTCATCCTATCCAGGGCAAGCCAGGGCTTGCACAGACTTGCCGAGCCTCTCATCTACTCAGCCATTGAAGTATCTTGGACCCTGCAGTGCCACCCGCCAGTTACACAGTTACTCAGAACTCTCCTCGAAAAGCCCGAGATAGCCAGCCGTGTCCGGCGACTCGACCTTTGCGGTCATGGGCTCACCAACGAATTCGGCGACTTGGAGAAATCGGATATACTGCCCAGCACCGTCCCACTCCCTATCGGCAAGCTTTCGGAAGCCGTGAAAAACATTGAGGTCTCAAAGACCGCCGACACGTGGATCGACAAAGTTCAGTTGGGAGCAACTGATGCTGTTGTGGCCCTTCTCATCTCTTTGATGCCGAGCCTGGAATGGCTTTCTCTCTCCGCCAACTGGACGAACGAGACGCGCTTTCTGGGTACCATGTTTCGATCTGCCCTATGCGACACCCACAAAGATGCTTCCAATCATCAGCCAACGAGGTTCGTTTCCTTGAAGCACGTGTCCTTGTCGCCAGCGATAGACACAGAAAAGCATCTTGACCCAGAAAACACTGCCGATGCTCTCGCCTTATTCTACTTGCCTAAAATCCAGCATCTCTCTGTCTCGATAGATAACCCGACTCGTTTCTCCTGGCCTAGCAGCGCGCCGCCAAATCCAAAGTTTCTATCATCGCTGGAGCTGCATCGAATCCGGGAAAGCCGCATCTTACCAATCCTATCTGTCACTGAGGGCCTGAAGAAGCTGCGCTATAACTGGATTTACAGAGGAGATCTTGACAGCGAAGTTAGTAGTCGTATCGTCAGACTGGACATGATGGCAACGGCTTTCGCCAAGGCTAGCAACTCGCTCGAAGAGCTAGAGATACATGCAGAGACGTTACCTGCAGCATCGGAAGGGGAATACGAGCCACCTGAAGTGACACTGCAGGGATCATTGACTCAGTTATCCAAGATGCATCGTCTGAAGAGGTTATATGTTCCGTGGGGGTTCTTGATAGGGTCCGATGATTATGCTACCACTGGGCGCATCGGACCTGCTCTTCCTCCTAGCCTCGAGCATTTGACCTTGGCAGGAGGCTTCGTTGAATGCGAGGAACTGGATGATCCGGATGATACTATGATATCAACTTTCCAGATGGAGCTAGAGAGTGGTTCCTTGGCACATTTGACCAGTCTCAAGGCCGTTTGTTTACCAAAGTCTTGCTTCACGGGGGGAATATCTGACGCTTGTAAGAAGAAGCTGGATTCCCTATCAGCTCGCTTTAACTTGATGTTGGCTGTTGAACCAGGATATTAATCAGATATAATCCCATTCTTTGTAGTAACCAGGCTCCAACGTTTTGTCCCTAAGCCCAGGCACCGACTTGCCCCTTACCGACGGAGTTTTTAAGTAGATAATTTGAAAACATTGAACCTTCATCAATTTTAACTCGCCAGGCCATATCTGCATTTAGGCACGGTCAAACAATACATGTACGCGTGACGACTCAACCAAACCACGGCATATCAGACCGAAATCAAGCCTCGGCTCCTTCCCAAATAACACTGTTTGCCGTACACATCTGGATTTGACCTATTCTCTGTACACCTCCTGCGATTTTGTGTAAGCCATATCCTTGCGCCCGAGTGTCGCCGGAGATGTAGTTGGCTTTTTGATCGCGGACCAAGAGGTTGCAACCCCATTCCGTCTAAGATTTCGTCAGCGCCACAAATAAGACCATGGTAGTCTTCGCCTTTACCCGGGTTGGGATTGCACTTACTCTGCTGTCTGTTCCATCCTTTTTTGTGCCGCAAGGCGGAATAACGAGAAGGTCCCCACTCTGGGCTTTCAGAACCGTAGTAACACGCGGTGTGGGATTTAAATCAGAAATTGGTGTATCGTGTGTCATGTAGTACTGGAAGAACGCATTGACCTCGCCGCATTTGGCCTCGTTCTTGTGGGTTTCATTTGGGTCTGCGTCATTATCGCCGGCCACGCGGTCTCTCCAGAGGGCGCTGCAGCGATCCAGGGCCAGGCGAACTGGGCTGTCTGGCCAGGCGTTGAGAAACCCGGAGTGTCCTTTTTGAGACGAGGACAAGATGATCTTATTGTCAAAAGCCATGATGGTCATCACAGAGGGTTCAATAGCAAGCTTGCCTGGCCTCCCGGTTCGATGAGGCTCGTACTGGTTCATGTCCGCCTCCATTTCTCTATGTGCGTTCCGGGCCATCATTATCAATTGGCCATCTGTTATGGAAGATACTGGTTCGTTGAAAACAAGATACGATGAGTAGACCCATCGATGGGCTGACTCTCGGGAACTCGTTGATTGTGTCGCAAGTCCATAGTCGAGACGAACCTTGAGAGCACCCTGAGCTGGATGCTTCGTATTAAGGTTGGCTGCTTCTAGAATATGGACAAAAAGAAACAAAAGAAGAAAAGGCAGATAGCAAAGAGGGCGCTGGAACAGCGTCATAATGATGAGTTTCAAAGATTGCCAGCGGTGAAGGGAGTCTCTGCACTTCAGGATAATACAAGGACCAAAAGGAACACTATGAATAAATATGGCATGAACATGTGGTAGAACAGTAAGGCCGACCATCGACCCCGGTGTCATAGCCGGAAGGGGTCCGACCTCAACATTGCCGCCATATCCATGAGAGTGAGCAATCTCAGATAGCAAGGATGGAAATCACAACACCACGAAACGCGGTAAAATTAGAGGCTCAATGTCGTGTTCGGACATGTCAAGTGCCGGGAGACATAAAGTGAGGCATCCCCTATCGTCAGGTCACAAGTTCTAATTTTGGCCCGATTATCAATTCCGTCGCAGGTTAGTTAAACGCTGTGTAATATATATGGAAACCAAGCTGTTCCCATAACCAATGAGTTATTCGGAAGGATTCCCTGCAAGGTTCATAAAGTGGGCGACGCAGGGCAGATCGCCAGGACCAACAACCAACACTGTTGTTGGTTGTTAGTTGTTGGTTCTGCATTCCATCGCTCATAGAAGCTATGCATATGGCCAATCATTTGGCGAGAAGGATGCTTCGCAAGGTCCATAATGTGGGCGCAGGAGGGGGCTCGTTGGAACCAACAACCAACAGCTGAAACGCTAACAAGGTGTTGAAACAAAGTTGTTGGCTCTATATCCCAGCGTCTACACAAGTCGCCATCGACTTTTCTGCCTGGAGATGGTTTGTGCGTGACGATCTCTCGAGTTCCATTCGGACCTATTGACAACATTGCCATGTTTGAGTGAGACTATTACGCGCTGCAGTGGATCTGATGTTATCAACACCAACCAGCTTTGTTGCTTGCCCGTATCTTCTTTTCCGACCCCACTTACAATCTACATGGCACAGGCTCTTTTGAATTGATTGTCAGAGAATAATCCCTTTCGGCCGGAATGAAGGATATTCTGATGATAATTTGGCGCAGGGTGTGAGAGTCCGGGCAACCCGATGTTGGCCGCACGGATGCACCGCCCCCATTTATTGATTTGGGGGCGAGGGTAGAAGGCATGGCGTACCGAAAGTCGGCGCCCGGGGGTCTTGGGAAGCATGGACCATGACACATTTGCAATGACCCGGGTATAAGACTCTCTTTGTCAAGCATTCATTTATCTTGGGCTATAGGAAAAGTTCGAGAAGCCTCCGTCCCCAACGTTGTGTCTCGGGCTGCTGGAAACATGTTGCACAGTTTACTTCACGTTCTTCTGGCTTTCTTTGCCATGCCTTGTCTAGTAGGGGCTCGCCCTTCTTTGGACAATATTGGATTCATGCCCATGAATAGCCTTCTCGGAAGAGATACAGACGACTTCTTCAACCCGGATGACCTCACATTCATCAAGAAGCTTGCGGCGATTGGAGATTCTTACTCGGCTGGAATAGGAGCAGGGGATGGCTTGCATGAAGAAGGGGGTGGGTAACTAATAGTCAGTTGAACCTTTTCTAGAATGGCCAACCTAACGCTTCTGCTTCTCAAGATGAAAACTGCCGACGATACGATCATTCGTACCCATACCTCATCAACCAAGACGAGAGACTTGGCAATCCATCAAACAGAAAGTTCCAGTTTAAATCATGTTCTGGCGCGGTTATCCAGAATGTCATTGAAGACCAAATTCCTTCAATAGACTCTGACCAGCAGATCATTCTGCTCTCTGCCGGTACGCAACAATGCTAAACTGGCAGAACACCGTTGACAGATCCTTCCAGGTGGCAACGATGCTGAGCTCGTCAATATTCTCAACTAGTGTGTGTTTCAGTGGTTTGCCTTGACCGAATGGCAGTCTAAGGTGAGTAAGTTTGCAGAACTGATTAGCGAGCCGTGGGCCAAGGGCTGGGACTGGGAGGCCTCGGCTCGTTGGTGCCTAGGTCAGCTCCAAGTCTCAAAAGATATAATCAACAGCGATGACTTTGCAAAGAAACTCGATTCTGTGATTGAGGCTGCCAAGAAGAAGTTGGCTTCAGAGTAGGTCTTCACAACCAGTCTCCTCTTGCTTGAGACACGGCTGACCATTCCAACCTACAGCGGCATGATTTATTACACAGGGTAATATTTTGTTTCACTATAACATCATGATATCATGACTTACTTCCTGACCAAATATGCACAATTCTTCAGCACAGACTACGGATCGGATTGTGATAAAGTGACATGGTCGACATGGGTCTTTGTGAGTCAAGAGTCCATAGTCAAGTTACCTTGCTGACGGTTTGGTTCTAGAAAACATACAACATCTGGCAGCCTGCCGCGCGCCTTGAATCCCTACGCCGCAGAGAAATGAACAGAATGGTGAACCTAATAAACGAGAAGATAGTAAGTTCGCCAAGGACAGTGAAAGACCATTTCATGTCTGACAGAGGCTTCACAGGAGGCGGCTGTCGAGAGGGCTGGTGAAAAGGTCACGTTTATCAATTACGATGAATACGTGGGCCATTTCAAAGGAAGATATTGTGAAAACGGTGTCGATGAAGCCTCAACCGAGAGCAACCTCAGGTGAGACGTTGCATGACCGCCAAGGATCGGGCTAACATTCGCAGACCAGAATTGATGTTCTATGAGCTGGATACCTTTGACCCTTGGGGAAACAATCCCTGCAAGCGAAGCGCCGTTGAGCATCAAAACGGGTCCTTTTCCGGCGTTATGAACGTTCTGGCACGGGCAACAGAGTTCGTCGCCGAGGATGTCCAATTTAGACAGGAGAACAAGATCGAAGACACCTCTAAGCTTTCCGGGTCGGTGGTAGAGGCGCAAGAGGCCGCATCGGATGGGGCTACTGAGGATGTGCCTAACCTATTGCCTGATGGGTAAGAGAGGAAGAAGAGCCATATCAGCCTCCCTTTGATAGCTAACCTCACTATCGCAGCTATGGACGTGTCTTTCACCCTCAAATCTTGCTTCATGAGCTCATTGCGAACCTTGTGCTGTTCCACGTCTCAAATCGTCGTTTGAAGGACAACGGCTTGACACCAGAGCCTCTACTTGATACGTCCGTGGCCTCGTGCCCAATTAATCCATCCAACGGCAAATTTGTTCTCAAGTACAAGGAAACTAAAGCTGGTGAAGCAGTCAAAAAGGACACCAAGCTTCGGATTCTTCCAGTTGGTGACTCCATCACAGTGGGGTTTCTGAGCAACAAGAATGGAGGCGACGGGAATGGCTACCGTGGCCAACTCGAGAAGGATTTGTCTGGTAGGACTAGGGTTTAGACTGGAAACACCTGAGAGAGGATAAACTAACCATCTGACTAGGAGACGAGGTTGTCTTTGCCGGAACAGAGTCATCAGGCACAATGAGCGACGGCTACTACGTAAGGTGGCCAACTTTGTGATGAACTTGACTGACAAAAGAGCAGGCAGCATGGTCTGGAAAGACAATCCAGTACATCTCGGATCATGTTGGCCCATCACTCGAGCAGCGTCCCAACATCATCCTTCTGGCCGCAGGGACTAACGATATGAACCCAAACCATGGCATTTCCAAGGAGGGAAAGGACCCAAAGGGAGCTGCCGGCCGCCTAGGCAAGCTAATTGATAAGATGATCAAAGAGTGCCCAGACGCCACTATTCTGGTTGCTATGATTATTAATACTTGCGATGAGAAACAGTCGCCTGCGACCAAAGAGTTTCAGAAACTCATCCCTGGCGTGGTGAAGTCACGCAAGGATGACGGCCATCATGTTTTGGCTGTGGACTTTACCACTTTCAAGACTAGTGACCTTCAAGACTGCATCCATCCCACCAACGCCGGATACAAGATCATGGGCGACTACTGGTATAGTTTTATCCATCAGATTCCCAGCAACTGGATCAAGAAGCCCGTTGGATCAGACCCCAATGGTGGAGGAGACTCACAGAACGGCGGAATTGACAAGAACATCCCTGCTCCTGACTGGGGCAAAAGCCCTATTCAGGTCACATCCAAGGGGACAGTGGCTAACGCGGCTGAATGGGCCACAGGCGGAAAAGATGGAGCTGTTACATGCAATGGAGATCCGCAGTATAAATCGACTGGTAAGATTGCGCTTGGAAATGTTGGAAAAGATGGGGATTGGAAGTACCACAAGAATTGGGTATCGGAGGGTGAAGTTGCTGAGGGACTGGGTTGGGATAACCGCTACGTCAGGCTACACGATATGAATGGCGACGGAAAAGCGGGTAAGTTGACTACAACGGCACATGCTCACGCGATTCATTTCGGACTAATATCTTCGGATAGACTACGTTTGGATTCACCTAGAGACTGGAGAGATCCGGTGCTGGCTCAACAATCTTCCCAAACCTTGGTCGCCTGCTGGCAATAACCATAGCACCATCGGTAGCGGTGTGGGTCCTGCAAAGACCATCTTCTTGGCGGTCAGTTTTTTCTAGGTGCTCTTGTGAGATCATACTGACTTTTCGATAGGATATGAACGGTGATGGGGTAGATGGAAAGATGACACAACGAGACTTCCTGCTAACGTCGATATTAGTTGGATGACTACTTGGTTGTGGATCCAAGCAAAGGCTCTGTTCGTGTTTGGTGGAACTATGGCCCCGATGATGACTGGGATAACGGATGGAAGTTTGTTCCTGGCGGCGAGATTGCGTCAGGCGTGCCTCATGCAAACCTCGAGACATTGAGATTCCCAGACATCAACGGCGATGGAAGGGCTGACTATGTGTACATTGGCGAAGGCGGCTCCCTCAAGCATCATATGAATACGGGCTCAGTTGGTGGACGCGACGTGCTCTTCCGCGCGATGGGTGGCATTGCTACCGGCGCTGTTCGTGACATATCCAAGCTGATATTTGCTGATGTAAGTTCCCGCTTGTCAAGGTGAAAAGAGAGCATAGGCTGATATTGCTTTACTATCTAGATGAATGGCGATGGTCGAGATGGTAAGGTTTCACTGCGAGGTTGTTTCTCATACAGCTAATCAGCCGATAGACTATCTCATATGGGACGAGGATGGCGGCCTGACTGGCTTTCTCAACAAACCTACGAACAAAGAGGGGGTCCCTCTCTACGTCAATCAAGGCCCTGCCAAGACGATTGCAGATGGCATCAAGAAGAATCCAAGCACCATCAGGCTGGCCGACATGGATGGCGATGGAAAAGATGACTATGTCTACATCGGGGATCACGGCGCTCTCTCAGTATGGTACAATCGTGGCACTACTGACGACTCCACTGTTATTGACGGCCTGCGGTTTGCGGACATTGATGGCGACGGAGTGGGTCATCATCGCGACTCACTTTTGAGCAGTAGGCTGATAGTGATATCACAGGTCGACGACTATGTCTGGCTCGATCCAAAGTCAGGTGCCCCAACGGTCTAGTAAGTTGAGATCTCGTGCTTTGACCTGAGTTGTCTAACCTCAGTCTCCAGCCTCAATTCAGGTGTTAACAACGAAGATTCCCTTGGATGGAGTTGGTCCCCGCTGAATGGCGGCAAAGCTATTGCTTCTGGGGCAGCACCTGCTCATCAAGTGGTCTTTGGCGATATTGACGGGTGAGTGGCTGCTTCTCTTATTGGGTCTGTCTCATACACCTGACACGACTGACATTGAAAAGTGACGGACTCGATGACTACTTGGACTTGGATGATAAGACTGGCCTGCTCAAGACTTACCTTAATGATGGCGAAGATAAAAACTCAGACTACGGTTGGAAGTTCAAGTCTATTGGCACCATCGCATCTGGCCTAGGACCCGGAAAGAGAGTGCGCATTGCCGACATTGACGGCGATGGGGTAAGTAGGGAATGGACCAACCCTCACTTTACACTGTCCGACCGCCAGTTTTCGCTCGTCCATAAATATGGCAAAGGCAGCTATTGATCTTTCTTCAGCATTTAAACTTTTATCCCAAGTCCCCCTTCGTTTGGCGTCACCATCAACAGCAGGCTCATTGCGATAAAATGGCTGCACCCATTTCAGACCATGATCTTATCCGCACCACCATCGCCCAGTGCGCTATAGCCCTCGATACCAGTACCTTCAGCGATCTCAGAAAATGCTTTACAGAAGATTGTGTCGTTGATTACGTAGGCTCGTTTGGAAAGCTTCAAGGAATAGATGCGACCGCGGAGCGTCTCGAGCGCGCCATCAGCCACCTCCAAACGCACCATGCCCTCACCACGCAGGCGATTTACTTGAAGGGAGACAAGAGAGCTACAGCAGTGACTTACTGCGCTGTAAAAAGCTGGTTGGATGACAAGACTCTGTTCGCTGAGGGCAGGTATGACGATGTTTTGGTCAAGGTCGACGTGGGTGGGACTAAGACGTGGCTTATAAAGGAGAGGACGACGACCACTATAGGTGTTCCTAGGGGGGACTTCTCGATTATGAGATAGCCGAATCGGAAAACATGGTCCCCTATGAGCATTTTACTAAGAAGAAATATTCTTAACTGTTTTAATCATGTCCGATAGCTTATTCTACTGCGGGTTCCGCTTCGTCGGCTCGGATGTCGGGTGGCGGCGATGTGAATACCATTTCCGAACCTTAGGCGCTTGCGACGACCGGTATAATATCCTGTTCAAGTCGAGAAGTCATGTTTCGTGCTTAGCGATTCAGAATTCTACGCAGCCAGGAGAGATTTCAAGCATCTGGTCTCGGGCGGCTGGTTCAGTTCCCATTCTGAGTAAGACTAAAGTCTGGTTTCGAGCCAGGCCGGCTGGAGGCTCAGATTGACTGACTGGTTTAAAGACCCCCTACATCCTGAAGATAGAGCATGAAAAGGTAATGCAGGAGAGTTTATGTAGTGTTGTTTGCAAGAAACGGAGTATCAATTTTGCTCCAAAAAGTGACATGCTAATCCCCTTAACCGACCGAATTACTTAAATGTGAGATTCGATGTCGTGTGCTCAGTGCAACACTCACAGTCCTTCGTCGAGATATCTCCTTTCTTGGACCACTGTCTCATCAATTGCAATAACAGATGCAATCCACGCATCGACCTCCCTGTTGGCCAGTTCGCTGACACTACCAGAACGAATTAGTACCGAAACAGCCTAACGCAATCCCAATCCCGGCACTCAGAACCCGAGACATTTAGAAAAGAGCTTACCTGGGCGGGACAACCACCGTTCGCTCCGCCGCAAAATGTCTGAAGAGAGCAAGTGGGAGCAGCTTTCGCAGTGCTAGTGGACTCAGCAGCGACGCTGGCGCCGAGAGCGATGCAGAAGAGCATGTCGAAACGCATGGTGACTAGAGTTGATGGGTTTAGAGATAGGAGGGTGGATAAGTATCAAGTAAGAAGTATCTTGATAGAAGTGGTAAAATTGTGTGTAGTCCAGGGTTCAAGAAAGCAGCAGTAGTTATGCGCGAGGATGATTCTTCAGGTTATATACTTTCGACCGAGACAAGCCAGTATTGCTTTTGGCCCATACACGATTCCCGATTTTTAAACTTCGAAGTGCGAATTACAAACTTATCCAACCCTGACTAGAACACTTCGGCAAACCTTAAGATGGTCCTATTCTAGCGATCCAAGGGGCGGTGACGAGGGTCGGTTAGGGGATCTATGAATGAAATTACGTATGGGCCGGCCCGGGGGGTCAGACCCATATTGCCCAGCGGTGAGGGGCAGAATGCTAGGCCAAAGTTACTAATCTCTCTGATGTAACTTAGGAGATGGGTAGCAAATCCTGTTAACTTGGCTATTCTTCTTGGTGTCCTGGTTGTAGTAGAAAACTACAATTAAGTCGGTGTTAGATAAAAGTTGTTCACCAAGCTGTCGGCTCCTCGGCGTAAGCTTGCTGAACATTCTTGGAGGTTTCACTACAGCCTCGCTACGATTAGAGTTTAATGACAGCTAAAGCATGAACTACCGCCAAACCCTAATAAACCCTACCTTGTTGGAGCGAGACAGGGGTCACGACTAAGCCCCAAGCCAACTTACTTTAGAGTTCTATTGATACTACCCTCGCGGTGGATGTACATAAGCTGTACGGTGCCCCCCGCCAAGACTTGTGAGGTGCCCTTACTAGCGCAGGAAAAGCGGGGTTCTTTATTATTGAGGTGGGTAGTGGGGCCCACTAGTTTGTGGCGTTTAATTAGCTTAGGTAAGTGGAGCACGGTCTAGGTCAGCTAGTTGATAATGCATGAGGCCTGCCTGATTAAACCTTCCTTAAATTAGAGCTATTTATTAGGTTTAATATACTACCCTAGCTTACTAGGGCATTTTCATAGCTTAAGAGAATTAGGGTTAATATAGCT
>JAADYS010001155.1:0-47195 GCA_012931995.1 Fusarium albosuccineum
TTCTAGCCGACCTCTCGGCCTGATCCCTTTTAGCTAGCTGCATCAATATACACACATCCCTCAACACAACCCTTCTGACTCGGACTTCATACATAGCCACTTCAATCATCGGTCCGATTGGAGCATTTGGGTGAAAAGACGTTCATTGTCTCAAGTTTCATCTCAGGTAGGTTGCAAGTCCGAGGACCTAAATGGCGGCGCCCTAATTTCAGCCATAATATCTGACATAAGCACGGATCTTTTTTGCAGGTTGCAGGGGGCTTTTTGGTGATTAGCCAATCCCAGGCCATTCGTTCCGAGGCCTTGTCATCGCTGCAGGCCTAGCCTTGTTGGTTTCTCAAAGAGGAGATCATAGTCGCTATCCTCTGGGCCTACGACCAATGACAGTCGGGATAGTCCGAATTTACAAAAAAACCTGCAGTTTGTAGGGTTACGCAAAATCATGTGCTTCAAGATTGAACTGTTTCAGCTACTGGTAGTACAGACTCCGTAAAAGATGTTCAATCCTGCTCCTATTAATATGAACCAGTCCCTCATATTTCACTTCAAGTGATTCCCAGCGTACTACACACTTCGTCGCTCAGCCGCCATGCTCGATACTTCCTTGTTTTATTCGGTGGCTGTGGCGCTGCTGGGTTATGTCGTATTCAAGCGCATCCAGCAACGCAGAAAAGGTCCATTACCTCCTGGACCAAGGGGTCTACCTCTGGTCGGCAACATACTCGATCTTCCGCCTCCCGGAGCTCTCGAATGGACGCACTGGTTGAAACACAAGGAGCGATATGGCGCCATCAGCTCATTGACAGTGCTTGGCCAACTCTTTGTCATTCTTCATGAGAAACAAGCTGTCTTCGACATCTTGGAGACACGTGCCCTCAAGAGTGCTTCAAGGCCCAATTTGGTATTTGCCGGCGATGTGTATGTCATGGGGAACTTGCATCGATGCTTGCTAATTCTTGTGCTTACCTATGACTTAGGGTTGGATATCGGCATATCATGGGCATGATGCCATACAATCGGAAATTTCGAATGCACCGCAAGCTTACGGCAACCCAAGTCAGTCAGAAGTCGGTCGTCAGATTTGAACCGATCCAAGAGCTAGAGATTTTGCGCTTCTTGAAGCGAATATTTACGCAACGTGACAGCGACAATCTACAGGATCATCTCAATCAGTATATTACCATTCTTAGGCAGTGATTTTTTGATGGCAATCTGACAATCGAATCTAGAATCTCTGGCTCTATAATGCTCCGCATTCTATACAACTATGAGACAGACCCAAATAAGAATGATCCTCTCGTCGCCAATTCCAACCAGGTGATGGAAGATTTCTCGAAAGCCACGAGCCCTGGCGCCTGGCTGGTAGACTTGATCCCATGGCTCCAGTACGTCCCGGAGTGGATGCCGGGCACTGGGTTCAAGAAGACGGCCAAAGTCTTCAGAGAACGCCTCTTGCACTCTGTCGAGGACCCTTATAACTACGTGAGGGGGCAAATGGCGCAAGGCAATGATGACGTGTCCTATGTCGCTGGCTTGGTCAAGGACGTGCATCGAAAAATTGATCCAGAGGAAGAAAGCGTCATCAGCTGGACGGCGGCCTCTATGTTCAATGCGGGCACGGACACCACCGGAGCCACGCTCTTCGCCTTCTTCATGGCCATGGTTCTATATCCCGACGTCCAAAAACGGGCGCAGGACGAAATTGACCGCGTGGTGGGAGATTCACGCCTCCCGTCGTTTTCTGACAAGGCCAACCTCCCATATGTGCAGGCTATAGCCCAGGAAGCAGTACGCTGGCACACACTTGCACCCATGGGTTTCCCCCACATGACCACAGAGGACGATATTTATAACGGCTATTTTATTCCGAAAGACACGCTCATATTGCCTGCGGTCGCTTCGCTTGCGCACGACCCTGCCGTTTACCACAACCCGACCGAATTCAAGCCTGAACGATTTGCCGAGCCCTATAATGAACCTCTGGCATCTGAAATCTCATTTGGGTTCGGGCGAAGGTCTTGTCCTGGGCAGTATATCGCCGAACAAACGATGTTCCTCACCATTGCACAGACTTTGGCGGTTTTCAACATCGAGAAAGCGGTGGATGATGAAGGAAATGAAGTTGGGGTTGAGTATCAACCGTTGCCAGGTGTTATTTCCCGGGTTAAGCCATTCCCGCATAGAATCACAGCTAGGAGCAAAAGGCACCGGAGCTTTGTCGAATAGCGCTTCTAGTAAAGTTTGAGAGTTCAGAGAGTACACTGAAAGGTTAATGGATCACGGCAGTGACAGTACCGGAAAGGAGGAATCCATTGATTAACGAGAGAAATATGAAGTTACGCGCTTGGTTTAGACACTCAAGTTCAGATCATCACAAAACGAAATATTCGTATTTCAGAAGTGCAGTTTCTAGATACAAATATCTAAATGTCTATCATCGCAAAAGTAGTTAAAGTGTCGCGTAAAACATGCTAAAGATCACCCCTTAAGCCTTCACAGACTCAACCTTCGCCCCATCAGTAAAAGTCCCATTGACAGCCGGACTCTTCCCATTGACAAACTCCTCACTAAAGGGGTAGTCATTATACCCCTCGTTAGTCATCGGTGTGTAAAAGAATTCCCTCTTGTAAGGTGCGAAAGGAATGCCATTCTTTACTCGAAACACTAGGTCTGGATTTGCGAGGAATGGGCGACCAAACGCCACAATAACATCCCACTTGCCGTACTGTTGATCGACGGCTTGGTAGACGTTGTCTAGTACGTAGCCGCCAGCTACCATAATCGGAGATTGGTTGTCCCATGCCTCGAGGATAAAGTTTAGGCTTTGCTTGTCTCCGAATGGGTTGACCTGGTCCGACTCCTTCTTGAGGCCTGCGTCGAGAATGGCAGGGTTGCCACGTGGCTCGACTAGGGAGATGTAGGCGAGCTTGTACCCGGCCGTCTTCAACTCGCTAATGATGTATCCAAACTGCTCCCACGTATTCGATGAATAACCACCCTGGTAGGTTGCGAAAGGACTGAGTCGTATAGCAGTCTTCTCAGCACCAATCTCCTCTACAACAGCCTTGACAATCTCCAGCAGGAAGCGAGCTCGGTTTTCAACAGAGCCACCCCATTTATCAGTTCGATTGTTGACGTTCTCGCTGGTGAACTGATCAATAAGGTACCCGTGAGCGCCGTGAATCTCGACGCCATCGCCGCCGGCATCAACGACAGCCCTAGCCGCAGCCCGGAACTCTGCAATCTTCTGCCAGATTTCCTCCTCAGTCAAAGGCTCCGGAGGAATATCCTTTCCTTCCAGTTGCTTGTCACCGCTGGAGGAGTACTTGCACCCGCGACTCTTGAGATAATCGGGGTCACCAGCTCGGCCGAGATCCCAGAGCTGCTGGAAGATGTAGGAGCCCTTGGCATGGACGGCATCATAGATGCGCTTCCACCCTTCCACCTGTTGGGCAGTATAGATCGCAGGAGTGTAAGGCATTGCCTCTCCGGTTTTTGAAACACCCGTGGCTTCGGTGATGATGAGAGTTCCGGGCACGGATGCGCGGTCCGCGTAGTACTGGGTCATCATGTCGACAGGGTTATGGTCGATGCTATTGCGGACGCGGGTGCAGGGCGCAAAGGCGATTCGGTGGGGGAGGGTGATGTTGCCCATCTTGAGGGGCTTCCATAGCTTTGACTCGGAGGTAGACATGTTGAAGAGATGTGAGAAGTACTTGGTAGATAGAGATAACTCGTGGTTGCTTGGTGTAAGTGTGGTTGTTGCTGTAGAGCAGATTGAGTTGGGAATGAGAATGATAGATCTTGGTAAGAACTCTTCAAGACTTTATAGAAGTTTGCACACTTGCAATGTCTCGATCTTAGTCGTATTACCTGACACGATTATCGATAAACATCATGTTAGTCAAGCTAGGGTCGGCGCAATAGTGCCCGCCTCCGGACCAAAGGTCTTCCCGGGATGAAACGATTTCTACGCATTGTGTCCAAAAAACCTAAGATTCTGTGGCCCGGATCATCAATCGCTCTAACTCCGAAACGTTCGATTTCTAATCACCGTAGCAATTTGGAGGCTGAAAGGCGTCCAAGACATCACACGAGTGGGTCACTATCGCGAAACTATAGCTCAGACGTAGATTAAGCCTTGTAAATCGGAGTTAGCTGGACTTATTGACCGCATGAGTCAAAAAGAACCACCATGTGCGTGAATCTGTCCACGCGAGTTTCTTATTAATCTTCACGGCTGCTGAAGGATCATGGGCCTTGTCAATCGGCGTAGAGTGACAGGGGTGGGCTGCGCTACCAAACGAGCCGACCAACCGGACAACACCAAGGAGAGGGTAGTGACCCACAAGACCGGCATGAGCTTATTTCGATGCTGCGTTGGATTTCTTCCGTCAGAATGGTGGGCTATGCTGGCTTATTCATCTGTTTTTCCTGGAGGCTACCGTACGATATCGTTATTTGAGGTTACGGTCAGCCGCTTTGGGACTTAAGCAACGATTCAACATAGGCAACAGATTGGGGAACAGAGACTGACCACGGGGATGATGAGCACCGGGGGTGCTTACGACACTCAACATTAGATAGCCATTCAATGGATTGTCATAATACAATACATGCAAAATCCAAATTCATATTTTGATCGAAAGAATCGAAATCGCCTACTCAATTTCCCCAACTTTCATCTCCAACTCCAACTCAGCATCTTTTCCACATAAAAGTTCACACCAAGCTAGCTACGCCGATAAACGAAGAGGTACATCGTCTCCCTACTGCAACTCCACCAGATCACGACCCATTAATCACACTCCCAAGGTCTGCCATGAGGAGTCCGATTTCTAGTCGGCAAAGACCTACTTGGCGTGGCGGCCGGAGGAACCACCGGCGTCTTCAGAGGTCGTACCCCGGTTACACCTTGGTGAGCAGGAATAGTTTCATCCTCGTAAACCTTACTCATCAAGTCTTCACTATCATCTCCTGAGGATGGCCCGGCAGTTCCAGCACACTCGTCGTGGTTGCTCGCCTCTCGTAAGAGTTGTTCGTCGTACTCAAAAGATATGTTGTCTGCGGAGCTGGGCCTAGCATCGTTGCTTGGATCAGGGTCTTTCTGGCTGGGATCTTCAATGCCTTGATAATCCTGGTTGAATTCCGCGTTATCGGGAGTATCAGTGCCCATCTTGCTGTCAGGAATGGGATCGTGGCCATCTTCATCCTCGCTGTCGTCGTCGCTGTCGTCCTCAATCCTTCGGGCTGTGCGTCTGATCGCGCTATGACGGACGTAATCATCTGTCCAGATATCCTCATCCTCATGCTCAGCTTCAACGATAGGTCCAAGATGGTTCCTTTTATAAGGAGGATCGAAGAACTCGTTAGGATCCTGGAAAATTTGGCTTGGGTGGTGATAATTGTCACCGCCGTCTCCCCAAGCTTCAGGGATGTCCACGCTTGCTGCACTGTTGTGGCTAACATCATTGTTCGAGGCTCGGCTATCATGGTAGATGTCGTCGTCGTCACAATCAACTTCATTATTGCCGCCAACATCGTTCTCTTCTACATCTCCGTCTTCGTCGCTGTTCACGTCTGTGCTATTTGCGACTAGAATGGAAGGTTGGGGATCATGGTCCTTGGTGGGTTCAACACTATGCCCATGCTCGATAATCGGAGAGAGTGGCGGCATGGAATCTGGATTCTGTCGGGAAGGTACATGTCTGTCATGGCGCGAAGGACCTGGTTTGTCTAAAGTGGTGCATGTTAGATCGGGCCTCGGGAGATGTTATCGTAAGCCTAAAACGCCTCTAGAGTCTTACTCACCTGGGGTATGTCTCTCGGGAGCCACTGTGGCTTCCCGGGGGACTTCTCGCCGCGGCAGGAAGTCTTCAACGGAGCTTATAAGCTCTTCGTTGAGTCTCGTATCTGTACAATCGTAGGGGTATATGTTTTTAGCTGGAACCCAACTAAAGCTAAAGAAATCTGGGAATCTGCAACCCAGGAACCAAACGACTGGATACTTGCGACCACCGACCCGAAAACCTCCATCGCCGTAACCATTGGCCCAGCCCAGCGGACGATGCGGGTTCTGCTTATCACGAAGGTAACAAGGAGGAAGACTCTCCATGAGCCTGCTTTCGTAGAGGCATTCCTTGAAATTCAGCGGAGTGAACTCCCCCCAGGGCAAAATCATTCCTGGATAATATGCAAGGTCCCAGTACATTGTGAATATCTGGCCTGGCTGTATGTTGTGGAGAGGCACCCTCGTAAGGAGACCCCCACGTTGGTTCTGGCCGGGCGACTCGGTCTGTGGTTGTCTTGCGACTGGTGGTTTTGCGACTGGTGGTTTTGCGACTGGTGGTTTCGCGGCTGGTGGCCTCATGACGTTGGCCCTTTTATTATCCGACCTGATCCAACTTGGTCGTATTCCAACAAAATTGGCAAACGCATTCTCAGCCGCTGCATTATTTCTGGTTACTTTATCCGCGTCACAGTTTAGAACGCGTGTACCAAGAGTCCTGACGGCGTTTTCGTGTCTGCGATCAACTGCCTCGTGATCCGGGCTATCGTGCAGATGTTTCGCAGCGCCTATCAGAGGGCTATTGACAAAATGCATGCGATGTTGCTCGCATTCAACGATATACCAGTTTCCGTTTTTCTTCGGGTATCGCACAATCTTGTACTTGACCGCGGCGTTTCCGTCCTGGTAGACCTCGTCGTACTCAATGAATCGGTTATCAGTAAAGAGATCTGGCTCTTGATCGCGGGGCAACCTTGAGCTTTCCTCTGCTCGGGGCCGTTTGTCTGGTGGACTGCTTTCCGGGGGGGACTTCGCTGGCCGTTTCCCCCGGGGACGAGAGGAACGGGTGTTTTGCTCAGAATGATAGTGCTGGTCGATTTGATCGTTTTCATCATTTGCCATGTCAGCTGCACCAAAATCATCGTTATCTTGCTCGGGGTCCTGTGGCTGTATTGTCGGAGCACGCGGCCCCGTTGGCTGGTCATCAGGCCAGGTAGTTGTCGTTCCAGGCGCCCCATTTTGTTGGGAGGCAGTAGACGGCTGTCTGTGACTGAATCGTTCCACGAAAAACGCTTCGGCAGTCTCGGGCCCGATGAATTCCACAACATCAGACAAGACCCTCTTGTAGTGCTCCTCAACGCGTTGCTTGTATGGCTCCTCCTCCTGCTTCAGAAACTCATGCTTATTCAATTCGAACTTTGTCATTTGATAACCGTACTCGGCGATCCTGTGAATACTGGTTGGAGCGGGTGTGCCGTTGGCGGAGGCCTCGGCGCCAGAACTGATTTTCACTTCTTGGCTCAGTTTGTCGTGAAGAGCCTGAAGCCTCTTGTCGTAGACTTCCTGTGGCGTCTCGATGGACTGGTATCCCTGCGACCATTGATTCGCGTGGTTGTGGGAGGCCGCAGCCTTATCTTTGGTTGAGAGAGACCGGTCACTCATCGTGAGGGCTTGGTTGAGGAAGAGAGCCTGCCAAACATACGACTCTCAAGGTGAAGAGCTAGTAGTGGAAAGTTCTTTGGTTATTCGATGAGCGTGAGCAGGTCAAGGTAGGTGACTGTAAGAGTCAAGTCGGAAGGAAATTGTGCTCGCAAGAAGAAATCTGTTCTTTTTTTCTTTGTCCCGACCTGTTTTGCCAGTAAGTGGCTGGGGTATGTGATAAACGACGATTTCTAGGCTCTAGTCGTCAGTTGTGTAACACTGGGCCCAATCACGATCCCGGGTTGACTAGCAAACAAACTGGGCCACATGACTGTGGCTTGAAAGAAGTCTTGGTCTTGTTGTCTCTTGTCTCGTCTTCAACTTGCCAGCGAATTTGTATTGGGCGATAATGCAGCTGGTGGGTTTTTCACGCGTAAAAGTGCAGATACTGTGAGGGGTTGCCGCTCCCCTCCCGCCAGGCTCTACACAAGGCTCTGGATACGGCACATCTAGCCACCGGAAACACGCGCCACTGAACAGATACGCGGTTGCGTGGTACCTTGTTGTGCGGCTATCCGCCACTCATTTCCCGCAGCTTGGACAGAGTACTTGGACATTGGGAAATGATCATGGTAGTCACGGGGTGAAAACCCGACCTGAAACTGTTTGTAGGTTTCTGCAGACGCAAATCGAAGCTGTGGAGCAGATCTCATTCATTATAACGCTACTGCATGCAGGTTGAGGTGAGACACTTTCATAACATATCGGATATTGCACCGGCTCCCCAATAGCTAGGTAGCCATTCAACCCTCTCTCCCTTATGTCGTGCATAATTTGCTACCCCGAGACTGCATAATCCCACTTGACCCTACCAAACGGCAACTCAGTTGTTTTCGCAAAATCAAGCACTCTTACCTTCTTAATACCCGGGGATGTCACAAAGCGGGCAATGAACCTGGTGACAAAGTTATGCGAGAGGACATAGCGACTCAGAAAGTAATACAGCCCATTGGCCCAAGTCTGCAGCCGCGTGACCACTGCCGACTGTTTGTAGTCCTTCTCCATAGCCTCAGCCCTGTCCTGTTGGTACCTCTGGAAGGCCTTCGCAAGGGTATCGGTGCTGGGCTGCCCTTTTGGCGCTGACGTAACGGCTTGATGCAGCTCGTTGCACAACACAACGATGTCTTGGATTCCGTTGTTAAGTCCTAGCCCGGCATTTGGCGTGAATTTGTGACAGGCATCACCTGCCAAGACGATGCGCCCCCAACTCCAATGCTTCACAATGCCCTCGCCGAGATCGGACATGCCCCATGAGAACCGTTCCCTGACGACGTCTTTGACTTTTAGGGTTTCGTTGACGGGAAATTCAGCTAGTTTGTCGGCGACAATTTCGACATCCTTTTCCGAGTAAGACTGCAAGGTTGTGGTCGGCTCGTCAGACTTGTCGTAGAGCAGGACCCAGCCACGGTCGCGCCCGGTCAAGTACATCGCTGCTTGGTTTTGACTCGTTGTCTCAAAGTTCTCGCCCGGCGCAGAGGGCCGGGGGAAGCTGGCCCACAGGCACTTGTAGATAGACGTGAACGGTTCTTTCGAATCCCAGTCGAGTGCTGGGTTGTCAGCTAGAGCAAGATCTCTCATGATGCTGCGAGTGATGCTGTGCACTCCGTCGGCCCCGAGGGCGATACTGATAGAACCCTCGTAAGAACTGCCGTCATCGCAAGTGACAAGAACTCCTTCATCATTTGAGTCAATGCTGGCGACTTTCTTGTTTAGAAAATACCGCGACTTGGCGTCCTCTGGCAAGTTATTAAATAAGACTTCGACGAGATGTGCACGATGAAATGCGACAAGGCCTACGCCATGGCTATAAAATCTTAGTAACAGAGACAACGGAATGGCAAGACCCTCAGTGCAACATACTTCTCTTTCAGAACCTGCAATTCCGTGCCTCTCTTGAACTGATTCCCATTCAAGAGAAACCCTTTCGTATTGAGTAGCTCTTCTCCAATAGCCATCAACTTTTCGTACAGACCAAGCTGGTGCATAACCCTCATGTTCTGTGGTGCAAGGACCAGGGCTGCCCCAAGGTCGAGGACGACATTTTCGCGACGCTCCAGAACGTCAAAGTCAATGCCTGCTTTGTAGAGGACGTGAGCGGCCACCAAGCCCACTGGACCGCCCCCGACAACGATGACTTTGAAGTTATTCGGAGCCATAGATGAAATGTGATTATTGCTCAACGTATGTAGCTTAGTCTTGGATGGGGACTTTTCTGAGTGACAAATTTGAGACGTCGATGATGTGATCGATGGACAAAATAGCGTCAGAGACCAACTGATAGCGATTTGACTGCGCGGACCCCTTTGCCCTTTTATCTCTATACCTCTTCCGGAATAATCCGCTACATGTCGGAAAGAATCATTCGAGTTGAGAAACATCGTGCTACTTTCTCGAATAAACTTCGCTAGAGAGGCAACACAGGGCCCTCCTTTCCATCGTCAGCCTGCAGGCGTCTGATCCACACTTGAAGCTAGAGGCACTACGATAAGGACAGCAGAAAAATTTTAACGGATCCCTCAGGTGATTATACACGCGCAACCAGGGCCTTTCCCGTTTTTTGTTCGACTGTAGCTGTCGAGTGGTGGGCCACAAGAGATGTCGTATATCAAGGTGGAAGTATCACGTAGATATCAGTAATGTCTCACTATCTCTACAACTTGTCAAAGAAGCCAGTATCAAAGAAATAGTTGTCCACCACTTCAAAGTCCAGATTCCGCCTTTTCCTTTGTCCCCAAGTCACTTCCATCGCTCTGAACCTGAACCTCCCTAATCTGAGCAGCCCCAGAGCCTGGACCTGCCTTGATAACCCGTCGATGGTTTGCATTCAGTCCCATCATGATGCAGGGCTCGTCGAAGAACATTTGATCTACCTCCTCCAAGGTTCGACCTGAAGTCTCAACACCAAAGACGTACGCAACGGGGACAAAGAGGGCGCAAATGATGGCCCAGATTCAAAAGAAGTTTCCGCCAGTATTGTTGATACCAATAGGCGTGACCATCACCACGACAAAATTACTGATCTGAAAATTCATTAGCGTCACAGTTCTTATGTTGAAGACGGTACTCTTACCCAGTGACTAAAGACTCCGACGGCGGTGGCTTTATTGCGCACGCGGAGAGGCTGTATCTCTGCTGAATACGACCATGAAACGGGTAGGAAACCTAGCACGTAGCAATCCAGATACAGAAATACAGATGCCACCGCAGCAGCTGCATCGGCAGAGCGTTGATGCAACAAGCTTCCCGAGATGATGAACAAACAGACCGCACAAGCACCGGAGGATAGCATGATGGTGTTTCGGCGGCCAATTCGGTCAATGAAGAAATATGGCGGGATCGAGAACAGAGCGCATTGGCTGGATGCAACACCGGCTAAGACGAGGGATACGAGTTGACTGTAGCCTAGGAATGTTTGGAGGATGTATCCAAGATAGCTGGAGACCCAGATCAGCTTTGGCCATACACGAGAGCTAGTGAACTTACTAGGACAAAGAGTTGATACCACTCCACTGGTTCATGAGGTATGGTCCCATGCCCAGTAGCACTCGCTGAAGATTACGCGACTTGGTGTTGTTGCGGAACAGTTCGTGCCATGCTGCCTCTCCAGCTTCTTCTTCGAGCGCGAGAAATTTAAGAATCTCGGAGAGCTGTTGCTCGACTTCGTCGCTGTCTAGTGGCTTGTCTAGGACTCTGGATATAAGCTTGCGGGCTTCTTCAATGTCGCCCGTCTTGGCCATCCATCTGGGGCTCTCTGGGAGCCACAGGCAAAGCACGAGAACAATGAAGGAGAAGAGAATCTGGCAGGCGGTCTGAACAGAAGTTAGCGAGAGAACCGATTGTAGCAATAGGTTTGACTCACTGGAAAACGCCATTGCATTGAGCTCTCGGCATACAATGTGCCTAGACACACCCAACTAGCAATCGAGATACCAACCACGATCAGTGCAGACTGTACAACGAGGAGGGAGCCTCCATTGTGGGCTGGTAGGGTCTCTGATTGCAAGATGGGCACAGCGACGGTGCTGAGGCCAATACCAATTCCAGCAATAATCCGAGCGACAAACCTGGGTCCATCGTTAGCATTGTCGAAGTCTAGCAGAATACCCGCCTCACATTTGAGCATACGAATAAGACGCAGCTTGAATGACGGCCCCAAAGATGACTAGTATCTATTAGCGAGGTAAATAAACCAGTAAATCAGCTACCTCTTACCAATAATATTCGCATAAATGATAGACCTTTTGCGGCCGATCCGTTCGCCAAACAAGAAGGCACTGACAGCACCAAAAGCGCAGCCAAGGTCGTATATGGCAGTTACTGAACCGCTCATAGTAGAGTTTGTTACAGCTGGTTAGTATCACGGGGAGTGGGTAGAAGATTCTATTTACTCACGGTTCCCAAGCATATCCTGGAATCTGGTACCAGCGAGGATGCCACCGAACAAGCCTTTTCACCATTAATAGAGAACAAGCATCATTTGCCGTGCGTTATACCTTGATCATACTAGTAAAGTTATAGAAGTCAGCTTATTTGTCAGTCATTAGCTCGGTAGAGGCTCATACACCAAAAAGCAAGAAATCCACTCCCGACGTCAGTAGGATAACCCCCACCAGGGCGCGACCTCTTAGTTCAGCAACCATGGTGATATCAACTTTTCGTCAACGATACAGATATGAATTATTTGTATCATTCACAATTCAAGCTCCAACTTCAAAGGAGATCGGCGAGCTTATCAACTTGATTGATGCAGATGCACTAACAACCGAAGGATTCAGCTTCGTTTGCGTCATCGACCTGTACCATCACGTTACGCAAAAGGTATGTTTGTAACCGTGGTGTGATGATGTGAGTCCATTAATGCTATAGGCTGTACACAAGATTGGTGGAGCTTATCGAGGTTCGCGAATCTAAAGCTGGATAGCACGCCATGCCAAGCCAGCAGCCTCCCCCTGGGCCTCCACGTGGGAATGCCGCATGTTTGGGACGAAGGTTCCAACATCGCTCCGCTAGCTGTCCGTTGTGATGCTGCGACTCGGAATTTGTCGAATGATGTCAGTTGACTAAGAATGCCGGGTCGGTGAGTCAAGGGATCGGATCTAGTCAGGCTGCGTGACCCTCGCATGTCGAAGGTTGGTGAGGCCAAACTGTCACGTTCGCTTTGCATATTCAGGTTTATTTTCATCAAACCAATCTTATTGCTCAAGTCGTGCCATCGTAGCACGGATTCTAATAACTATACGACATCGAAGAGAAAGTACCCATCTCAGTGTCCTATCACATCAAAAAACCACATCCTCATAATAATGTTGATCCAAGTCCTTTACTTAGTTGCAAGGGAAGTGAGCAGAGCGGCCCTTGCCATTGAGCTTGTTCTCCCAGTTTGTATGCGCCTCATCAGAATCACAGACAGGCAGCCAGACAAGACCAGGCGCACGGATATCAATAGCAATGAGGTCATCAAGCAGCTGGTTGGCGTTGAGATCAGTCTCTTCGTCAGGGCGATCGGCGTTGGTCTGGCCGTTTCGGTGCCACCAGGTGTTGAAAGCACTAAGCGAGATGGTTAGATCATCCAATATCATCTTGATACATGGGCGATTTGGAACTTACGCGACAGCAAGGTCCTCCTCCTTGACACCACCCCACTTGGTGCCGTCGAGCTCACCAATTCCGGGGAGCTTGTTGAAGTCCCTGCACTTGAAGCCGGTAAAGAGATCCTCGTTGACACAGCCCTCATTTCCAGTGGCACCTAGAAGGTAGAATACCTCGTCAAAGCCCTTGTCGTCAGAGAAGCACCAACCGGGGGCATCGCCGGGGACGTGCGAAGGTCGGCCCCCCTCGTTGCACTTCTTGCCGGATCGCAGCAAACTTTAGTCCTCGTTAGCTGCCCAGCCAAAATAAATATGTCGAGAATACTTACAATGGTGAGGTCTCACCGCTACCAACGACCCAAGCGTAAGGGATCAGCTGACCGTAGATAGCACGGCGGGCTTGCTGGTCAATCTCTTCGGCAGACATGAGATCCAGATCGGCATCGACAAATCGTCCGTCAGCAATGGTCTTCTTCAGCAGGTCGAGGTTGTCGTTGAGACCAAGGGGGTCACCGCTAAAGAGGTGCTGGTTGAGCTGATCGGTAGATGCGTACCAGGCGCGAACCATGTTGCCGACACGCTCTTCAAGAGTGTTCTGAGAAGTAAGTTGAGTTCCACTACAAGCGAGTTAGCCCTTTTACTCCGTCACGGAGGTGGGGGTATCGTACGCTCTAGTAGCATCCTTGGTGATGGTAACACCTTGGGTGATGAGATCCTTGGTCAGGCCCTCAACGACACCAAAGTTGTCACCATCCTTGATGAAGTTCATTTTCTTGAAGACTGAGTAGCGTTAGTTGACTGTTCATCAAGTAGTCACGCTAGGGACTACATACCGGTCTTCCACATAGGAGCACCGACGGCGACATAACCAAAGCTGATCATATCGAGAATAAGGGTAAGGCCCAATCCCTCGTTGGGGACGGGAGCAAAGGTGCTGGAGAAGGTTCCCATGGAGCTCTGGACATAACCAGCAGTGCGCCCGAGCTGGTCATACCAGTTCCAGAGGATCTATAGCCATGGTCAGATACTGCGCTCCAGCACGCTTGAACCAGGGCCTACATTGTTGAGAGAGACAAATGAGTTGAGGACCATGTTACCGCCTGGGCCGTCGCTCTGAGTCTCACAGTCAAAGAAGCTGTCGCAACCGTTGCGGTCGACAAGCTCGCGGCATCTCATGCCAGTAGGGCCACCCAACGCGGCAGCGATCTACATGATGGACCTGGTCAGCCATGTTGTCGGCACATGGTGGGACACATACAAATCGGGGGAAGTCCAGGCGAGTGCCGTCCTTCTCTTCCCCAAAGAAGCGTTCAAGGCCATCGCCAGTAGCGTCCAGCCACTTATTGACGGCTTCGTCAAAGGCAAAGTTGGCCTCTGCCTCGGTCCATCGATCAGCACCGGGCTTCTCCTCGTCTTTGGCGATGTCGCATGAGAGACTTCGCCAATCGACTTCCTTGCAAGGACCGCTAGTGCAGCCAGCACCGCAGAACTCGTCAGTCAGGCCACAGAAGCCACCGGCGCCACAGCAACTGTTTTTCAATTAGCTTTGGAGAAGCAAGCCGGCTGAACTTGATGATCCTACCTGCCATCAGAGCAGGGTCCATCGAAGCACGCGGGGCCAAGGACATTGCGGGCAACTACCGCACCGGGGAGGACGGCAAGTAGGGAAATCAGAGTGTTCTTAATAGGGGCCATTGTGAATGGTAATTGATGAGCTTTGGCTTTGGCTTGAGACTCGTTCATCTCATCGCTTGGACCTGGAGAAGGCTGGACATGTTATATACTATTTACGATGCTCGGACTCGGTGGGACGTTGATGATACTCGGATCTGACCCTCGTTGAACGATTGTTGGCGCTTGTCCTGTCCATGCCAAATCCATCCAATTCTCTGCGGGTAAGACTTGGGCGTCCCATACTCCTCCGTCGGACTCTTGACTTTGCAATGCAACCCCTTCATCGCCTGACGAGCAAACGTTGGAATCCTTAGAGTTGATTGTTAATTAATGGAATTGGCCACGATTGAGCACGGGATGGCACCGGGAGCTACGATAGGTCGACTCGTTCGGTGCCTGCAGGGATCTACCCCTACCACCCAGGAACATACCCAAGAAACTATTCTAGGGACCTGCAATGCTGGGCTGACAGCCTTGCCCTTTGTACTCTAGTCCTTTCACCCGCGGCGTCTCTTTCGGGCTACCGAGGGGTCTAAGCCGCCCAGCGAAGGATTCAACGTTGCTGCGCCGAATCATGGGTGAAGCTGGAATTAGAGAAGGATCTCCAAGGTCCACTCCTAGGGCGAATGAGCCCCCACAAAGGATCTGAAACCATGCGGCAAGACGGATGTCGCGCTTATCGTTGTTAAGCCTATCAGGCATAAAGGGGCGGCAATCAGGTTACCGGTACTCTTGTGTTTCACTGGGCCTGGGGAATTAAACGCCCCATCTGATAGACGAGCCCGCATGAACTTGTTTTCAGGCAATATACCCCAGACACTAAGACACAAGCGAAGGATTGTGCTGCTGACCCTGATATCTTTGTCTTGAGCCGCGGCTCAATTGAAATCAACATGTGGGCTAAGGATTGGAGATCGGGCAAGAGCAGGCAAAAGAGCTCCAGGCAAGCGTTGACAAGCGTAGCAAGTCTCCAGAATCCCACCGAGATTAGATAAATAAGCGGCCGTCAGATCGTTCTTCATAATCTGCCGAGACAATAAGTCACCGACGAGTCCGAGGTGTGGAGTGATATCGCCCGGGTGTTACTATCCTTCCCTGCACGTTGGATAAGTCTATCCCTGGTGTCACATTGACTTGATCTAACTAGACACCGAACAAATATGCATACTGCATTCTGAATCTGCGTGATTCGACGCTCTAGGAATGTTCTATTTTGATCCTACTAGTAATGTCAAAATATCTCTTCTTACCTTGGCCGGAAAAGCAACCCTATATGTACCTACGGACTTTATCTTCTTCTTCGTCGGTCGACTAACTCGGCAGCTTGTACGCCAAGGTCTTTTTCATACGTTTAACAGCTATAGATAGATCTAAATGTGAAGATCACCCTATCCCAGGAAATCGTTTTCCAGGACGACTAGAACCATGCTCTCTGGGGAGAAATTCAGTGGCATGCCATCGTCGATCAATCCGATAATGCCCTGAGAATAGATTTCAAGGTAAAGCGTAAGCTTTTGATGACTTTTTGAGAACTATTCTGATAAAATATGAAAAAGAAAACGTCGCTTAGCATGGAAGCGATTGCCTGTTATGTTGACCTTGGCGTAACTTTATCTCAGCTCTCCGCCTTTAGCAGCTTATGTCTTGATCCAGCATGTTGTGATAGCTAGATGCCATACTGGTTAGAGTAAGGATTCTTGGTCTTGTCTTCTTCCGCCGTCGACATATTGTGCTAGTGCAGGAATCTAAGGTCTACCAGGCGAACTTAGGTTGCTACCCGCTTGCTCAAGTGCCCCAATAGTGTGACGCTGGGTGACTTCTATTGGGTGTTGAGATAGGAAAAGGGGCATGTTGCATCATTTCCTACTTGATTTCTGACGATCGACCTGAAATTTCCGAGAATCTGAATGCCAACCCAGGCCAGAGGTGTGATCGTCACTACCGCCTTCGTCAGTTCTCCCCTTCTGGACGGCATAGACTTGGATAATTTCAGCTGATATTCCATGAACCTGCACTCCGATCACAGACGCAGAAGCCGCCATCCTCGTTTCCAGCTGTCTGCAAACGCGCCGGTAAACAAAGAATCAGTCAACTACCGCTTCCACGATGAACTTAGACGCCCTTATTGCCTTCTGCTTGCAACAAACATCACAGTCTATTGGGCTCTTTCCAGTTTTCCGGAATCGGCATCTCATACATAATCGCAGTTCACTAAATTGGGTGGCGTCTTCTTTTCTCGCCTCACAGCTTCTCAAACCATACAGCTCTTTAAGCCGTGTACACTTCATGTGCTTCTACCACCGGAATCCTCCGTCTTCTTCATTGAGCCCTTATGCGTGACTTGGGCCCTTGACAGTTGCTCAGTCGCCTAGCGGAAGGAAGCAGGACCCACCAATGCTTCAGGATTAGAAGTAAGACAAGAATGCACAGCCACAGAAAAGTCGTAGATCAGTTACTTCACTGCAAATTTAACACACATCAAGTCCTACGGTTGTAAGAGTCGTCTTTGCTAACCAGAGTTTCTTCCACGTTAGAAATCTACCGAAGGGGCACATTATTCTTCAACATTGGCTTTGTTCAGATAGCAAATTCTCCACTCCGGATGGCTCATATTCCACATCAAATACTTCTTTCTGCCCAAGGGACAGATTCTGTTGGTGTTTAGTGTCCAACGGCTACAGAATTCTGCGCATCTTTCGTCCATCATGGTACGATGAATGGGTTTGGGATAGACTTGTATATAAACCACGGCATACTAATGTTTATTCTCCCCGTTAACAATTATCGAGAAAAGATTGTTGGTCCGAAGTGTACAATCCTTGATTTTGTGATCCACAATCCCTGCCTGGGTGTCTTTCAGCTGAGGTTATAGCGCCAATCAGAATCATTGAATCGGATGGATGACAGGGATGCTGTAGAAAGCCTCATTTTACCTGCGGAAACAGTGGGGTCCTTGTTTTTCTCGCATGATTTCAGCTTTTTCTTAGTGTTTTCATTTCTTTTCACGCATAACTCTTCTTGAGTGATAGCTATGGCCGAAGCCCTTGGAGCCGCCGGCTCCATTGTTGGCATAGTCGCGTTCGGATTGCAACTAGCCGTGACGTTGCAAACCTACGTCGAAGCCGTCGCAGAAGCCAACGACCGGCTCCGCGAGGTCGCGTTCGATGTCAACTCCACGGCTGCCATGCTAAAGCAGCTGCAAGGCTTGATCGAGGAGGACCGAAACTCTGACACACCTTTGTTTAACGTCAACGGCGTACGTGACGTCGAGCGTTTGTCCAAGAAATGCAACAAGATCTACAGTGGCATTGTCATCCTCCTAAACAAGGCTTCAGAAGATGGAGACAAGGGACAAATTAAAATGGAAACAACCGCAGATGCTATTCCGGATGCATCTATCAAGGCCATCAATCTAAGCTTCCGGCGGAAGATGGCGTGGTCGTGGCTGGAGCCACGAATTAATCGATGCCAACAGGAGCTGAGACAGGTGAAGCTAGATCTTCTTCTACAAGTCCAGGTCATCACCCTAGCACAATTCAAGATCAAGTTTGTCAAAATTCTCTCCGCTTATTTACGTCTGTGCATTGACAATATTATGTTTAGACACCCGATACGTGCTCCAACAATACTCCAAGAAGAACAAGACGTGCGGGAAATAGCTACCAAGTTGATGCAAACATGAGAACGACATGCGATGCAACTATCGCAGCGGCGGTCGGCGGTCAAAAGAAATGAAAGAAGAATCATACTTAGAGCGAATCGCCCCATGCAGATTGAGACCTTTGGGTAAAGTGACCCCGTATATTCGAATTGCGCTTGAGATCCATCATTTAACCATGAGTTCACCCGCAGAAGCGTTCCCGGAGCCCAATCCCCACTCCCGAGTCATGCCCGGTAAGTAGATACTCTCGAAAAACGAGTCAACGACATCAGCTGACTGAGCTCATTTCTTGATCTTACAGAGAATTAGGAGCCTTACATGCCGGCTTTGCTACACTGGCGGCCGGGCTGGGTCCCTCTACCAGTCCACTAAAGGACTATTGAGACAGACAATTATTTATCTGATCTATCGGATCATATATATAGTTAAGGGGTTAATACCTTATAATAACTTAGTTCTTTAATTAATATAATATTTATATAATCTATATTTAATATGCCTCGCCTTAAAGGGGTAGTTGATTGACGAAATGAAGCCAAATTACACAGTGATCTGCTATGGCTGCCTTCATTTTGCACGTCAGTGGATTCAGTGCCCTGATCTAGGAGCGTGGGCGGCCATTGTCTTTTTCTTGTGTCTTTGCCGTTCTCTATTACCCAGATCCAATAGGAATGCCTGTATTTGCGCAATATAAGCAATATACCTAATTGATTGATCGCTTGGTGCACGGCATCTGCGCTTCTGCAATATGCCATAGAGACCTCATTCATCATCGTGCAGTATCATTTATCTGATCCAACTAGCTTGTCCCTGCCTCTATCACCAGAGGACGCCACGCCTGCTGAGTCATTCCTTGAGGGGTAACGATAATGTTGCTTCCAACTCCAGAGCCCTTCCTTCAAGTTCTCATCTATCCTCCTCTATTTACCAATATCTCAACTGGCTACACTATGCCTGATCCTATCAAAAGCCGTCCAGCCAGAGGTGCTTCGCAGCGCGTGCGAACGGGGAGTCGTACCCTGCTGGCTTGCATAAGTTGCAAGGAGAGGAAGCTGAGGGAACGACATAACCTGCTCTCTCCACAACTAGTAGCTAACACGTAGATATAGTGTGATGAACAGGTCCCAGCATGCAGCAACTGTCGTCGCAGTGGCCTAGGTAAGCCGTAAGCGACCTTCTTGGGCCCATCATAGTAACGGCCAGGGAGCAGTTTGTCTTGTCGAAGACCCCGCGACGAAGCGGCACCAACCACGAAATTATCTCGAAACTCTGGAACAACGCGTTGTATTGCTAGAAGGCATGCTACGGGAACTCAGATCAAATGCTGCTTGTGAATCGGTTACTTCACCGAGTGTTCACCTCCCTCTCCATGACCAGCAGCAAGGTAATCTTGCCGCTGACGAAGACCCCCATGAACTTGGCGACCTCTCCTCCATGGTTGGCACCCTGAGTATCAACGCTGCTGGGGCAGAGCCTCATTATCTCGGCCCCTCATCGGCTTTTGCGTTTGCGCGCTTCATCAAACCATCTCTCCGCCAAGTGGTCTCGTTGATGCCCCCAAATCAAGACCATCATGACCTACAAACACCCGAGCCGTGTCCGCTGCCAGACTACCACACAGCAGTGAGATTAAGCAACGCGTACTTCCAGAACATTCATCCCCAGTATCCATTCATACACGAGGCTACTTTCAGGATGTGGGAGACGGCCCTGAAAGATCCTCTCGAAGCCATGAGCATTCTCAATTTCAACCCTGTGCCTTTGTACTTCTTGAACATGGTAAATTCCAACACCACACTGTCATGAGATCAAATGCCCTAACATTGATTGGTAGGTATATACCGTTGGTGCCTTGCTATTACCCAGTGCTGGGCACTCGCCGGAGCAATTATACGTCTCCGCCTTGCTCTACGTTGACGAGATTCTCTGCCAGGATAATCTGGAAAGTATACAGGCAATTCTCTGCTCGGCCGCCTACTCACTGCGATCTTCAAAGGGCACATCCCATTGGTAAGACCCCCCCGCTAGACAAGCCGATAGCTGCTCACAGCCACCAGGAAACTAGCTGGACAAGCTGTACGGCAATGCGTCAACTTGGGCTATCACAGTAACCACAGTCGCTCCAAGATCACACTTGATCCACTTCAGCAAGAGTTGCAGAAGCGAGCATTCTGGAGCGCTTACGAGATGGAGTGCTCGGCGGCCGTGATGCTTGGGCGGCCTTTGAGCCTACATTTTCAAGAAATTGACGCAGAGGTATGCCTACGCCGCTCCAATACAGTTGATCAATTCTGAAATGGCATAGTTCCCGCTAGATATGGAAGATTCTTGCATCACATCCGAAGGGCTCTCCGGCTCGCCACGCTTAGGACCTGCCACCCCGCCTACAATCATGACATATGCAATACACGCTTTCCGAATTCGTTCGCTTCACGGCTGCATCCTGACTTCACTCTACTTGGACAGAAACTTTGTAGATCCTGAAATCCGCAAGACTCGTACTCAAGAACTGCTTGCCAAGCTTGACGAGTGGTGGGCCTCGACTCCTCCGCCTATGGTTCCCCCTGTAGGCGGCGCTCTCTCGTTCTTCACGACTCCAGACTGGTATCAAGTTAGCTACGACAGTGCGATTCTGCAACTTTACCGCATTGAAATAACCGATAGTAAGCACCCAGCATCGGAAGCCATCTTCAGAACCTACCTGGATGCCGCTAAAAGCATTTGCCATTGCTATCGCCGCCAATTCTTTGGAAAGTCCACGACGTATACCTGGGGTGCCCTCTACGAATTGTTTCTTGCGGGATTAACGTACCTCTATTGCCTGTGGACATCACCTGCGGCTCGTGAGACTTCACGACACGACCAGGTCAGCAGCACCTGTACAGACTGCACCATGGTGCTTGTGATACTTGCAGAGCGATGGAACGATGCCGCACCGTATCGGGACATTTTTGAGGCGCTGGCCAGTCGTACCATGACTATGATGGCAGAGGCACAGCAGGGCAAGGAGATTGCTTCGACTGCTCTTGTTCCGGGCCAAGAGCAGTGCCCAGAAGACCTACCGCAGTGGATGGCGGGTATTGCTGATACCGGCATTTCTCTTGGAGTTGATTTGTTGTTGAGTGGACTGATTGATGATTTTCCGTCTCAAGAGCAGTATCCTGGCGGCGAAGGGCTATGGGGATAGCGTTTGTTTAGGTAATGTGAAGGTGAGCTTCAGGCCTTCGATTTGGTTCCCTTGTGGATGGATCTTAAGTATGAGAGCGGAAAGAGCCTATGAATATACGAATGAAGACAAGCTTGCACCACATAAGACCTTGAATGAGCGAGCCCATGCTGAATTACAGCGCTAAAACGCGACTGATCTCACTTCTTTGCACCACCGCCCTGGTTAGGAGCGCGTCAGAGGATGGCGAATTCAAAGCAAGGTAGGCTTGCAAGAAGTTCTTCCGAGTAAGAGGCTAGGTAAGAGGTTTCGCAACAATTTCAAAGAGGCCCACATATTCACGATATCTTCCTAGTCTCTGATCCTCACGTTTTCTTGACTTCCACGCCGAACCTAAGGCTCCGATTCCTTCGCATGATGGGGTCTATATAGAAGTTAGAAGGCATGAACAACAAGCATTCAGCGACTCTTACACTTTGCCATGTTCCTCCTGACCTTCAATGAGAGTGACGTTGGTCTGCTTTTTGGACTGTCTGGCGGCATTGAACCAAGATCCCTTGAAAATCTCATCCATTTCCTCGACACTGAGCCCCGAAGTTTCGGGCACCATGAGGTATACATAAAAGAGGGACACAAAGCACCACCCACCGAAGAAGATGAAGGCGCCCCAATTGTTAGTCTGTTTGAGAAGCGAAGGCGCTCCATAAGCCATGGCAAAAATGAAAAGCCAGTGAAAACATTGAGAGAGAGCCGAGCCAAAAGACCGGATACGGTTTGGCCAAAGTTCACCTCCAAAGACATACGGTAGGATGTAAAGACCTATCATGAGACAAGTGTAAGCAATACGCCTGATGACTGCGGTGAAGGATCTGGAATCAAACCTACCCACGACATAGCCGAATCCGTGAATGAAAATGAAAGCAATGGCTCCCTTGGACGCGGAATCAGAAACCTCGCCTCGCTGGCTATACTTGATATACACGCCAATGTAGATATCGGAGACCATCTGGAGACAGGCACCGACGAACAAGGATTTTCGTCGCCCCAGCGCATCAACAAAGAAGAACGACGCAATAATAGCAAAGCAAAATTTTGCAAAAGTATACATGCCGCTGAGAAAGATATTGCGCGTAGTGTCTCCTCCTATTCCCATCAGGGTGAGAATAGGAACAAAGTAGGATGTGACAGAGTTGGCGCCGGAGAGCTGAGCAAGAGCATATGACACCAGGCTCTGCTGCACACGGCGCAGGTTGGAGGGGACTAGCAAGGCCTCCTTTAGAATACCAACTATGCCCTCTTGGTTCAAGGTCTTCTCCTCATGGATGGCGTCCTGGATGTCTCGGAGTTCTCGCTGTAGCCGCGGATGTTCGGCAGGGAGACCTCGCAATGTGATAAGCGCTTGAGTCGCTTCTTCATGGCGATCAACCAAGAACAACCATCGTGGGGATTCGACGACGAAAAAGCTGGCAACAAAGCAGAGGAACATGTAGACGCATGGCGAGAACCACACAACTTGGTATTGCAAACTCGTGCTCGGCATGTTCTTGTAGACACCTAGCACACAAAAGGCGCCGCACGTGGCAGACATGTTCATGGCGACGTTGAACCACGCCGTAAGCATGCCGCGAATCTCAGCGGGAGCGATCTCGACGATCGACATAGGGCCAATGACTGTGAGAGCGCCCATGCCGAGACCCGAGATGATGCGAGAAGCATATAGACCGGCCAAGGTGGGCGAGGCCGTGGCGACAATTTGACCAATGATCCAAATCCAAGTGTAGAGGCGGAAACTCCATCGCCGTCCAAGGATGTCGTTGAGGAAGAAAGATAGACCGGCACCAACGCCAGCACCCACGTAGACGATGGAGATGAAGTTTCGGATTTCGAGGGCGCTATTACCAGACTGAAACTGAAAGTGCTTCTGAAAACCCGGCAACGAGGGTACAGAAGCGGCCGAGGCCTGGTCCCACGCTGTTGGGTGGCAGTGGTCAGTAGGAGTCGTCAAGAGACCCTGTAGGTGTTTTGCAATCTTACTCAGCGGTACAGCAGACATGGCATAGAGTATAGCCGATAGTATCAAAGAAGGATTGAAAATTAATTCACGAGGAGCGGATTTAACCGCCCTGTGGTGTTTCGCAAATGATGATTCTGTAAAAAGCTCCTTGAACGCCATGACTGTTGCGCAAGGATAGAAAAGTCTAGATAATGCTGGTTGTAGGCTCGTGGCGAGTGTCTTGCTCATACGACGATACCCTCAGACTGGTACAATCCCATTGAGACCCATCCTCTTGTTTAAATCCACAATGTTAGTCTTCTTATTGAAATTATCAAGATGCCGAAGTCTGTTGGCACTTGGCTCTTCGCATCCTAGACTCGGGGGAATACGAAGCGGCCGTCCTATTGGTCAGATGCTGTTCAAGCTTATCTTGGTGCACGGAAAGGAATACCCGCCTGAGAGCAATATGCCGAGAATGTGCGTAACAGCGGCTACCATCAAGATGAGGAGAGTGTAAATTTGTGAACAGTCAAGAACGGCCCAAACAATCACCTAGTCGGCATCTCCCGACTGATGATGGCACTGGACCTGGACTTTCCCTTGAGCCGGGCGTTGAGCGCGAACTCAACATCTTCATTTAAAACTACGAGACTATATCACGAACGAAACAATATTCAAACTCCTAGCCGAATCAACAATAGTCATTTCTGTGGCGAGAAGTCGACTAAGAATGGCGCCAAAACAACCCGTCAACCGGCTCAACTTTTCGTCGCCGTTATACTCAGAGGCTATCATTCATAACGGTCTCATATACTGCAGTGGCAAGATAGGCCTTAATCCGAGTACTGGAAAGCTTGCTGGAGATGTGGCCGAGCAAACTGTGAGTGACTCTAAAGCCTCTTCCTTATCCCTGTTGACCCGACGCAGAAAACAGCTCTGAAATTGCTGGAGGCCGTCTTGCAGGCCGCAGGAAGCGATCTCACCAAGATGCTCAAGGTTGCACCCCATTTTTCACTTGATTTAAGAACACGTACTGAAAATTGATAGTGCAACATCTATCTCACCAACATGAGCGACTATGCTGCAATGAATGCTGCGTGTCTGTAAACCAGCGTCAGATTATTGAAACAGGTCTGACGATAAATAGACATTGAGACTGTTTCCGATCCAAAGCCCGCCCGAGTTTGTGTTCCGGTTGCAGGATTGGGTCGCGGCGCAAAGGTGAGCAATCAAAGTGTATTACATATGAATTGGAAGTTCTCTGATTATGTACCAGGTTGAAATCGACTGCATCGCGCGAGTATCCAAGGTGGTGCCAAGCCCGAATCAAGGGTAGCTCGGCTTGCCTAGAGCTAAGCGAACTCGCTTGGTAGCGACGTTGTAGCGAGGAATTCCTTATCTCTTTGCCTGCCCAGTCCAAGATAGTTTACCCTAGATAAGTCTACTTTTTCGATAGCATAACTTGAGTTCAACACTGATAATCCACATTATTCTTCAAGATATGAAATTTACTTTGTTGTGACTCTTTCAAAATCTATTTTTAATCATACGATAAAAGCGTATCCTTCGACTTCGGGGACTATTCGGTTCCCCGCGTGAGATCGACGGATGCTCGCATGGATGGTAGCTGTTGGTAACCAGGCGTGTGACGTTTAATTCGCTGCTCGGGTGTGGCATTGCCAACCTTGAATGGGCAGCAGGGCAGGTGATAGGGCACCCTTCTCGTTATTGGGAGGCCCGTGCTACGTTGCAAATTAAAATGTTTCGGTTTCATTTGGATACGGGGGGGTTGCACTGGAGGATGACGCTTGCTCCCAACTGAGCAGCTGCCAGCTGGGGGCATCCCGGGGGTCGGTGTCAGCTTCCTCAGCATGTGGATGTGGATGTGGATGCTTCCTTCCCAGCGGATCGGCATCGGCAGGGAGCACGCGGTGCTTGCCCAATCCGACGGGAGCTGTGAGACCTTCCACTGACATTTCTGCTGACTTCACTCTTCCCCATCTCTCAACTCTCTCCATTGTCAAGCTCCAGCCAAACAATCAATCACTCTCCCTCGACCCAAGATGCGCTCCTCGGCTGTTGCTGTCATCGCCCTCTCCGCCCTGGCCAGCGCCGTCAGGGTCCCCTCTGTCAACGTTCCAGCATGCCCCCGGGTCGGTACCATTGAGTACTCCAAGTCGGTCCCTGACCAGACCGACTTCCCTCTCACAAAGGTCGACCTCTGCTACACCAGGACCTCGCTCTCCCTGACCTTCACTGCCCACAATGAGACCAACTTCTACTTCGACCCCGAGCAGGGCACCAACGACGACATCTGGGAGTACGAGGTGATGGAGGCCTTCATCTACAAGGGCACCGATGACCCCAAGACGTACCTCGAGTTCGAGGTCAACCCCAGCAACGTGACGTATCAAGCGTTCGTCTATAACCCGTCCAAAGATAGGGCCGAGGGCGCGCCATTCGACCACTTCTTCGTCTCGGATCCCGCAGCCGATGGCTTCTCTGCCACCACAAAGCTGGACAAGGCTGCCGAGTGCTGGATCAGCAAGGTCAAGATCCCATTGGGTCTTTTCAATGTCGACGACGGCGCTGCCAAGGGCACCAAGTGGAGGATGAACTTCTTCCGCACCGTCACCAGCCCCTCCACCTTTCCGGACCAGGAGCTGGGTGCCTGGAGCTCTCCCAACAAGGCCAGCTTCCACATCACCAAGTACTTTGGCAACGTCAGATTTGTCTGAAGGGTGCAAACTGAAATTGTATGTGAGGGACAGTTGTGGGCATGTTGAAGTGGCAGAATGACTACATGTAGTGACCAAGACTTTGAATTTAATACTACTGTCCTCAAATACAGACTCAACTGCTTCATTGTGACATGTCAAAATCAAGGTAACCTGCAAGTGCGCGCTTCATGTGTTGTAATCTGACAGTCTTTGAAATTCACTGGCGCCACAGAATCAACAGACCATGGAGAATGTCAAGAGACAATCATACGGCATGCAAGCTCGAGAACGAAAAGGAATATAGTATGGGTAGATGTATTTTCACTGGCATAATTGCAAAACTTTATTGGTATCCAAAGCTAACATCAAACTCGAAATTTATGTCCGTCAAGGTATCCATACTGTTAGACTGAAATCATTATCCCTAAAATCCATCTCGTCCCAAGAACATGTCGCAATGCCCCCATCTCCTAGCTGGATCAGCTACTTTAGTCCCGATCGACCTGCTTCTCAGGGTGACCCGGTGGCAGGACGTCGGCAAGGGTCTCATCGGTGCCCTTGAGATCCTCCTCCGTGGGAACATGGTCCTGAATCTTCAGCAGGATGACGGGAGCAGCCACCACCAGGGATGACGCCAGCAGAGTCCAGTTGCTGATGAACTCGGACCTGTACGAAATCTTGCGAGAGTCCAGGTTGTTGACAACGGCAGAACCAGCGGACTGGATGCCCTTGTAGAAGCCAACATAGTTGGCAGATCGACGGCCCGAGTTGGAGAGAGCGCCCATGAACCTGGATGGTCAGTTAGCAACAGAAACAGAATATGGGGTCAAGATAGAGACACATACCAATAGACAGTAGCCTGCCAAGCAGCATCATAGAATCCGTAAAAGATGTACAGAAACATGGGCCCGACGTAGCCTGGGCTTGCCCAATCCTTGGGGATATAGCCCGAATCCGGGTGGACGGACTCACGGGTATAAGTCTTCTCGAAAGCATACCCGCCGCCCCAGATGACAAAGGTCAGAACGAACAAGACGCCCAGCGCAGCCTTTGCCCTGGTCCTACGTCTCACGCTCTCAATATCGAGGGCGTAGCCCCAGATACCGCCGGCAATGATCTGGGCTAGCCAGTAAAGGAGACTGTTGAGGGCCTTGGTTCGGGTGTTGAAGTAAGCACTGTTGACAGAGTTCTGCTGGTAGACGTAGAACCAGTTGGACGAGAAGAACATGGGGAACAGAAGGATGACGAAAGGTTCGAACCTGAGGGTTTCGTAAAGGCCAAGGAGTTCACTCTGCCAGGTCGGGTTCTTCATGAGGATGACGCGGGAGCCGTCCTTGCGGACAACGTCGCTGGCGTTGCACAGGGTCAAGGCAAGCAGGGCGCCGAAGAACATGAGAACGATGAAGCCGATGTAGGTGCCGTCGTTGACCGTCTTGTTCTCCTTGACGTGGATGTTTTGGCCGAGGGGGATCTAGAAACAGAATTAGACGAGTAGCAGAGGCGACGCGACGCGTAGGAACCTACCAAGCTGCCAATGACGGCTCCCATGTTGAAGATGCCCCAGAACCAGGCAAAGTACTGGCCCTTCTGGTTCTCGTGCGGGTATGAGATCATGATGGTGCCCTGTGCCGTCCAGAGGAGACCAGCACAGATACCGAGCCAGGCGCCAGCAAAGAGGTTGAAACCCTCGACATCCTTATGAACCGAGACGAGAAGACTGATTGCGTAGAGACCGTAGCCGATGCCACCAAACGCGAGCGTGTATCGCACACCGAGCTTGTTGACAAAGGTTCCGCCAAAGAAGCCAAAGACGGCAAAGGTGCTGTACAGGGCCGTGTTCTGCAATGAGATGCGAGGTGAGCATGACTAGCCGTCCATGTCTGAGCTGCAATTGATACTGACCATGTTGTTGGCGAGCGTGGGGTCTGTCCGTCCACCTCCTCCCAGTCCGCTGAGCGCGTTGAACATGCCGGGGCACAAGAAGCACACAAAGGCCACCATGCCCAGCTGGATCTTGGGCGACGCGAACCATGGGAAATCCCTCCCAAACAAGTTGAAGCGTCGATACTTCCACCCGTGAGGCAGGTCGGCGGTGCCGCCCGTCTCGGGGTTGAGGCCGGCATCGGTCGAGATGTTGTGCTGAGCCTCAGCCTTGGGGGCTGGGGCGTGCTGCGAGTCGTTGGTGGACATGGCGCCTGGTGGTTAGGGGTCTTTTCTTCTCCAGAGCTGGGGAACTGAGGCTTCTGGGGTGAGTGAGTCTCGTGCCTTTAAAAGGTCAAGGCTGCGATCCAAGGGTCCCTGATAACGGAGGGCAGCTGGTGAGATTGCTCTCGCATGTGACGTTACGTTACATAAGTTACTGGCGCGTCTCGAGCCCGTTGATCGTAGGGCAGAGCTCATGCGGGGGAAAAACACGCCCGACCGTGACAAGGTCGGATTGGGCAGTCGACGTGCTGATCAGACGTGAGACGGGTGCCCATGGCTAGCGCGATAGGCCGGGGGCGACGAGACAGGTCAGCTTGGAATAGTAACATGGCTCACAATTAATCTCGTATAGTTACTGAGAATGTAACCAAAGTGTCCGACGGGCTTGTTCTCAAAGTCCATTGGGAACGTTATCCCTACAGGCAAACAGCCCCCATCCCCAACGGGAATGCCCGCACGCGAGCCATGGAGCGGCTGATTTGCGCTGACGCTGCGTTGGATCGTCGGCCCTATTAATGGATCTTACTCAGACAAGGCTCAATCCCTCCCTCCCGCACTTCTCTCGTATATGAGGCGTCCGGGCCCCGAACCTGTCGCGGCGATCAACCTGTTTCTCTGTCGCCATCAATGGCAGCATTCTGTATGGTTGATTGACAGGCCGCCTGTCTCAGTCTCTTGAACCAATCGAACACAGAGATTGGATACCAAGACACAAGTCAGCCCTTGTGTCACATTCCCCAAGTGGCTTGGTAGAGCATGACTCGTATGTTCTGAGCTTTACAATATGTCTTTGAATTATAGATCCAGCCATCACTTCGACCCCAAACCTCCTGGTAAAAGGCATTGCCAGCTTTCCTTCTTCTCCCTTTCGCCAGTTCCATCCCATGTACTTTCATACGGATACGGACAATAACCTGGAAACATTAGCCACGGTCTATCTTTTGCAAATAAGATGAATAAATAAAATATAAAATAAACATACTCCGCTGTGCTATCACTTGTTGCGTGACATCGTTTTGAGCATACCTAGTCCCGGTAAGAACCTCAGGCTCTCTCTGGTGCTCGACCCAGTCCACCAAGGCGAGCAAGGCGTTCTCTGAGGGATTGGACTTTGTCTTGTCTAGAGGATACGACTGGCCAATGTTGAATGCACCAAGGCCTCCGCTGCAGTGGCGCATCCCCGGAATGAAAAAGAGACGATAAAAGGAGTGCATTTTCTCGACTGACACGTTCAATGTCTCCTGAACCCGAGTGTAGTACTCCATGGAGAGCCTGGATGTTACAGTCTGGTCGTTGCGGCCGTGGAACGATATAATCTTGCCCCCTCTTTTATAAAACTCTCCTAGGTCAGCTTCTGCGGCGTTTACACCTCCGGGATTTACTTGGATGGCAAAGTCCATGTCTGCTTCGGTAAAGTTATGGGGTGTCCAACTCGAGTCGTTCATCACCGCGCCACGCCAAAAGTCCTGTTTTGCAGGTTAGATGGCTCTTACTCCGGCCAAGAAACTATTGAAGATACCTGAAGGATCGTATAAGTTAGCTGGGAAGTCCCGTTGACCTGATTCGCCGAAAAGACGCTCGTGTCGGAGCCAAGTTCAAATGCTGGGTAGACTATACGCCCTTTTGAGTTGGCTATCGGCTGATATGCTGCGCGTACAGAGGAAATCTGCCGAGGCCCAAGACACATAGAAGCATTCAAGACTCCTGTTCCGCAGGCTAAAACCGCAGGATCGAAGCTATGCGTGGTTGGATTATCGATGATGCCATCCTGGACTCCATCCAATGGGTCGAGAAGTTCAATCTGTTTCGCCACTATTGCCGGCCACTGTTCCGGTCGAACATATGCATCGGAGGAGATGTCAGGCCAGCCAATACGTCGTGCGAGGATCCCTTTGGAAGCAACAATATGTAGCCAGTCGATCCCAGGGGCTCCAGCAAGAATTCCATCGAAATCTGCTGGATAGAGGTGTGCATTCTGGAATCCTTGTCGACCACCTGTACTGCATCCTTGATAATAGCTTTTTGACGCCCTTTTTCCATAATATTGTTTAACAATCTCCTTTGCAACTTGGGCTTCGACATGAACCGCCCGATGCCCAAAGTCATTGATGACTTCAGGCTTGCCAAGGAAAAATTCAAAGCCGCTCTCGCCGTCATGACCCGCGTTGGTGCCGAAGCTAGCGAAGCCTAGCTGGGCACCATTCTGAACTGTCGGATAGTCGATACAGCCTCCTATTCCACCTGTACCAGTGGCCAAGAGACGGCTGTTCCAGTCTTTGGGGAGCCAGCCTTCAATCCGAACTGAACTGGAGTCGCTCGTCAACACATTGACCACGATCCTGCAAATGTCGTTTGTTGCGTTTGCGGTAAACGTTGGTCCTCCGCATGAGGGCACGGTATACGGCAAAGGGATGGAATCCCCATGTGAATAGAGACTGGCTGATACAACAGTCGCATTGGCTACATTGAAGGTCCCAGTTGTACAATCTGGAGAAACAAAGCCTGAGAGTACCACAGGAAGAAGTGGCACCCAGAGGCAAAGAAACGATTTACTATAAGAGACTTGCATCTTGGGTGGTAGAGAGACGACAATAGCTGGCATTTCTCAGTGCGGCATACGCGGCATACACGGCATACACGGCATTACATATAGTACCGAGCAAATGGCTCACGCTTATGCTGAAAACCGGATAAATGTCCCCGAGGAGGTTCAAAAGTTCAAGATACCTCTAGCAGGGTAACAACGGCTTGTAATCATCTCCACCCCCGCAAATCAAGAACTGGAACAACCGGACCACTTTGCAGATCGAACCTTGTTTATACAAGCTAGACCTTGACATGAACCGTTTGAAGCGGGGAGAACCTGGGGTCCTTGTTCGGCCTCGGCGTCGGAGGCCGAGCCCGACCTGGTCATGAAGCCCGACGGCTTGCGATTACCACGATACCCAAAGGTTCAATACGGACAAGTGCCCATAATATTAGAGGAATCAGTACTTTTTCGTATTTGTCTACCTGTAGCACGTATTGATACCATTTTCCACAACTCAGGATTCCGTAAACAAGTAGGTTGCGAGCTGGAATAGACAGACCATTTCATCGCAGCGATGATCTAAGGTAGAGTATTCAACTCGGCGGTTAATCTCTCTTCAGAAATTCTCTCATATTATACAAATAAAGTCTGAATTATTTCCGATTCTCCAGGCAAGATATGGCGGGAATAGGATCAACCGACACCTAACCGAGACATCCAGCTCTACAAGATGTTCAACTGGAACTATGCTATCTAGATGATTTTCAGCCTTCTAGGTTTCCTGGTGAGCCTCCTTGGCGGTCTCGACAATGCGCTGCGTGGCTGTGGTGGTCTTGTGGAATCTCCAGGGCTTGATCTTCCGCTCAAAGAGCTCATCAAGCTCAGCAGCCGAACGTCTGTACTTGGCGTCAGTTTACTCAGTTTGAGCTTTATCAAGGACTGTCTACTTACCCAGCTGTCTCGGGAATAAGAAACCACATGGCAAGGGTAAAAGGAGCACCGATGCCGGCATAGAACCATCCGGTCTTGAGGCTCCAGTTCCATTGGTCCGCGTTCACCATGTAAGGCGTCAAGACATTCATGACGACGCCGGCAACGCAAGTGGAAGCTGCGCCGAAGCCTGCCGTGTATGCTCTGAGGCGTTGTGACGAGATTTCTCCGATGAAGCCCCAGCCGGTAGCTCCGTTTGCTACCATTCCGATATCTGTTGAAATTGAGGTTAGGCTGTGGCTGGCAAAGCTTAAGGTATTGCTGATCAAGGCTCACTCCACAGACAGGCAAAGAAGATGAATAGGTAGTTTGTGGCCTTGACTTGAGGTGCAACTCCAAGGATGCCGACTGCTACGGTAGTGATCCATGACAAGGTTGTGCCGCTGCACGAGATTATTCTTCTTCCTACCTTGTCTGCAATCAGGATGACGACGATTCCTGACGCGAGATTGATGCCGGACGTGATGGAAGTTGCCTTGAAGGGGTCGGCCACGCCAGCTTGCTGGAAGAAGTAAGAGCCAAACGTGGCAAACAGTGTAAGTCCGATGAACTGCTGGGCCATGAGGGTCCAGAGAGACACAATAGTACGGAATCCATCCGTCCCCTTGAAAATAGCATACCACTTCTCTCCCCGGCTCTCGGCTGCAACATCGCGCTCGTGATCAACGGCCATGATGAGAAGCTGTAGATGATGCTCGACATCATAATCCTCAACGCCACGGTGCAGTCGAAGTAGCGAAGCCTTGGCGGCTTCAAACTTTCCACGAGTGACATACCATGAGGGAGATTCAGGCATGATCAGATAAATGATGATCATGAGACCGATCTGTGACCACTGGGTGTAGATGGGCGTCAGATAGTCATACTTATCCTTCTCGGAGAGAACCTGAAGTGCAACGGGGGCAAAGAATTGGCCTAGTGTGAACCAAAAGTTGTAGCTCATCAGTAGTCCTCCTCGGATACGAATAGGAGCGACTTCGGTGATATACGTAGGAACAGTCGATTGCAGACAACCCACACCAATTCCAGCAAGGAGCTTTGCCACCAACCAGACCTGCCATTCTCTCGCCAGAGACTCGCAGAGAATACTGCAGGCCAGGATAAACCAGTACCCGTACATGGCTGCCTTTCTGCCGAAGCGATCGGACAGAAAAGGAAGCGTGGTCATGCCGATGATCTGGCCAACAGACATGATGGAGCTCCAAGCGCTAAGAATGGGGGCTGCCAGGACGGGATCACCGGCATCGTTCATCTTGGTCGAGAATTGACGCACGAAGCCCGGGTTGGCAATGACGTTTCCGTTGATTCTGCCAGAAAGGTGTCAGAGGATGGGTGTTACAGATTGAACTGCAACATGAAATAACCACTCACCCAATTTGATATCCATCAGTAGCGGCACTAAAAGTCATAGCAAAGCAGTACAGAGCGTTGACCTTGAAGGCCTTTACGGTCTCCCACAGGGTCAAGGTCTCATAACCCGTAGTTCCCTGTCCCTTGGAAGCAGCTTCCTGCGAGATGCTCTTCGGAACAGAGGCATCGTCCAAAAAGACGGCGGATGGCTTTTCGTGGATCGAGTTTGTGCGAGATAGGGCTGCCATGGTGGGCGTGCTCAAAAGCTGAAGGACAAAGTCTGGGGAAGTAACATGAAGATCTGCAAAGGGCATCATGCAAGTTTTAACTTCCAATGGTCTGGGGTATCTCGGGGTATCAGGGGGCCGAGTGCTGGGGACAAGCCCATGTAACCCCAGCCGTTCGGCCCATCTGGGTGCGAATGTCCCCTCATAACAAGACCGCTAGACAAGGCCATGTCCAAGAGTGTGGAGGAGTGGTAGAGTATTCTACGCTACCCCGGCCGGTGCTCTCATATGAGTTCCCACATGGCGGAACCAGTGGCCAGTCGCCGCAAATACGGCTTCTTGAAAGGCCAAGCCAACACCAAAACACCAGGGTACCCCGCTCAATTGAGACTCAGCAGACAAACTGAGCGGCGAGCTGAATGTGGAGCGAGATTAGTTCGTGGCCCTGGTGTTGGTTGATCTTCCGTTCCCCCGTTTCTAATGCTAATTTCGAAAGAAACCTAATATACATAGGTAGCTCAAACCTGGAACGAGGGGTGGACAGCCAAAGACCACTCTAACCTGACTGATTATATTACCAAAAGGTTTTGTATCTATGACTGAGGGACGCGAGTGCATATTGGTCGCTTGAAAATGGCGCGGAGAGCAATAGATATGTAGCACAAGTAAATTCTGTGCCTATTCTTCTATCTAGAATGACTAAGACAATGGGCATTAGGGGAGTCTAGAATTTGGCTCCTGGCTCGATCTCATCTGACGACCCAAGTTCCCCAGGCAGTCCTCACCACTAAAGGCTTTGAAGCGTGGATTCAAGCTTTCTCTCAAACTCCTCATCAGTAAGGAGAGGAATACCAACAAGTTCGTTGTCAACATCGGTAAAAGCAGCCCGGTAATTTCCACCGAGAATAGTAGCCTTGAGAAGAGGCAAGATGAGGTGAAAGTCGGTCGGATCCTTCTTGAGGTTCTCAAGAGATTGTTCAAACTCCTTTGCTGCGTCAATTCTGGTCTCTGTCCACTGCGTTCCAGGTGGGCTGTGCTTCTTGGCCAGCGCGAGAACCTTGGCTTGGGAGAGCACAATGTCGTGGATGAGCAGGTTGCGGTTCTTGGTGGCCTCGGGCTTCTTCAAGGCGCCAGCGATGGCCTTGCCGATGCTGTGAACACTGGTCGAGCTGAAAGTGTGCTGTCCTTCGTCGTAGAGCTGAACCGACTTTGAACGCAGATCGATAAGGAAGGGTAGGTTGAGGACGAATTCCAGGAATGCTCCCACCGAGAAGATGGTCCACTCAAGGGTACCTTCTTCGGCCTTCTTCTTCAGGTGGTCTTGAATCTTTACCACGGGGTAATTGAAAGGAAGCGTCTTTGCCTTGGGGTCGGTAGTCACAGAGCCCCAGTCGGCGGGAATATAACGCTTCACTCCGGCTTTGATGGCAGCGTCGATAATCTTATCCTGGGTGATAACCGCCTCTGATCCAAACGTGGCAACGGCGACATCCTGGCCCCGCAGTGCTTCGACGACGCTATCCTCAGAGGAATAGTCAACCTGCGCCGTCTTGACGCCAGTCGGGAGGTCTTTGACTTTGGAAGGGTCTCTGCTCAAGAGAGTTACGGTGAATCCGGCGGCGACGAGTTCCTCGAGAACCGCAGCTCCTAGAAGACCTTTCTGTACGATGAATTAATAAGAGCTAAAATAGCATGGCTATCACTAGTAACTTACACCGAGAATGGCGACCTTGTTGTAAGAAGACATATCGAGTACGTGTAATTGAAATGTTGTTTGGTTGGTAGATGATTGAGTGAAAGCTGTTGTTCGGATGCAAGAGTATGATTTTCTATCGTTGGGTCTGCATCAGGTTTATATAACCATTATCTTAAACAACTCCGAAGGAATCGGGCTGACGCAAGCGCATCATCTACCATAATCTTTACCGTATAAACTCATCCCACTTGGCGTTGTCGTGAGTAAGTCTGGCGTGCTTGGTGCTGAGTGGAATCATTAGTCAAGTCCGCAACTTGGGCCCCGAGCCGGACTCAAATTGTGTCCGAGGGGTCGCGGATCCAAACTCCGTCCGCTAGTTATATGGATACAATTGATTCCCCAAAAAAGCCACATTCGTAGTGCGGATGCAATTTGATTCCGTCATATTCACATCCGTTCCGTTTTACCATAGAACTACATAAAAGACATGTCTTGGCTATGAAAATGTCGAAATGCGAGCTTCGGGCATTTTTATTAGAGATTCGGCCTAGGTGTAGCTAACACTTGATATTTTTCTTGTCAACCATAACCCTTCATTGACGACGCAACATCGTGATAATGGCTGGCGGCAAGATCCTTGTCTTTGGTGCCACAGGCCCAGCCGGCATCTCCCTCCTGCGCGAGCTGGTCCATCGCGGGCTTCCGGCCTTGGCTTACTGCAGGAATCCTTCCAAGCTCCCCGAGGATCTCACATCCAATGTCCTGGTGGAGGTGTGTCCCCAAAGAACCCTGTAACTTTTCTCATAGCTTCTAACCAATACTTGATAGGTTGTCAAAGGTGATATGACCCAGCGTGAGGCCATGTCTACAGCTATCGCCAAGTCGCGAGCCGTCATCTCCCTCCTCGGCCCCAGCAGCACCCGTCAGCCCAAGAATACCGAGTTTGCCGACCACTACAGAACCATTGTACCGCTTATGAAGGAGCACGGCGTCCACAGGATCCTAGCCCTCGGTACCACAGCCATGTATCGTCCCGATGACGAAAGCTCTATCTCACGCGCTGTCATGTCGACACTGATTCGAATTGCCGCAAGCGGTGCTCACCACAATATTCTGGCTATCCAAGAATACTTTGAGAACTTAAACGACGCCTCCATCGAGTGGACTGTGTTCCGAGTGGGCAACCTGAGCGGGACAAGCGACGTATCGACCTGATCGGTTGATGTGAGACAGACAAGACGTTTGAGGGACCAGTTGGATCTCATGGTTTCACCGTAGGCATCAACAGGACTGCATTGGCCCGGTGGCTTGTTGATGTTGCCACTAGTAGCCCGTCGAGCTGGAATCAGCAGATGCCTGCCGTCAGCAAGTCGTCCAAGTAACTAAATGAGTGTATATTGTCGGGCTTTGACAAGTATGGTTTGATTCATAAAATTGTAGTAGATATCTTGATTAGAAATTAATCAGCTAGCTACAAAAGATCAGCCCCTGAAATGCGTAAACCCCAATTCCGTTTTTATCGGGATTGCGTTCTTTTATCTAAGGACCTTAATGACAGTCAATGTCAATCATTTTGCACAAACAGCGCCCTAAACAAGGCCGAGCCGAGTCTATAAACTGGGTAAGTAAATACAGTAATAATTGGAACTCTCTTCAGGATCATAAGCCTCCTGACTTCCCGTTGTTCTTCAAAGCGTTTTCCCTCGCGGAGACAAGTTCCTTGAGAAATGCACTCTCATCGATGGCCCCCTTCACCACAGATTGACCGTTAAACTCATACCACGGCACTCCTCCGATTCCCAATCTCTGTGCCACCTCTATATCACCATCTACCTCTTCTCCGCCTCCGCCGCCCACAAGCCACGCAATGGCCTCATCTCTCTTGATACCCGCCCTCTCTGCGGCAAGACCCAGATCCTTGGCGCTAGTAATGTCTCCGCCTTGCTCAAAGTACATCTTCATTATCTCCATGACAAGCTTTGTTTCTGTCTGCTCCTTGTCACCTTGGCCCTTCTGCTTGGCCAATTGAACGAGCCGGTGCGCGTCTCGCGTGTTCCCAACCGTCGAGTCAAAGGAAAAATCTATGCCGTCTCTTCGGCCGAGGTCTCGGAGCTGCTCATGCATGCGCGGCACCTGCGCCGAACCAAACTTTGATGCCATCTTGTCCAGAAGAGGCTGCGTGACAGCATGCGGGTCGATCTGGTACGAGTGCCATGATATGTTTATGATGTCGCTCGAGCTGACGGTTTCCTTGTAATAATCTACGGCACGTAAAAGGCGAACGGCGCCGATGTAGCACCAGGGACAGACGGGGTCGAAGATGGCTTTTACCGTGAGCATAGTCATTTCGGCAAATGAAAGAATGAAAGTTGAGAATGTAAATGCAACGAATTGAGAGTCACTCCACAATATTGGTTGGTGGCAGAGACTTGCCGTTACTTATAAGTGATGCCTATTGACGAGGGAGCCCCTACCGGGCGGACTTACAAATCCAATACGGCCATCGGAGTTTGTGGAACCTAACCTTTCCGGCGGAGATTTCGCATAGTGCTATACATGACTAATTCTTGTCTATGCGCCAAAATTTGCAACCGCTCGGCTCTTTTATCCATGATACATCCGTCTATTCAACAATCACTCGTACTCGAGCCAAATTCATAACCCTTCCATACTGAGTCTCGGCGTCGCCGTCTCGCTGCGAGGCAACACGAAGTACTGAGATGAAATCACCGGTCGAGTTATAAGTCATGCTGGCTTCGACGTGAATAATCTGGTTGGGTGAAAAGGTCGCTCGAGTACCGAAATCTCCTGTGCCCAGAAAATCCCACTCGGCAGACACAACTTGCCCAGTACCAGGTAGTGCCTCGATCATGGCTTTGAATGTGACTTTTTGTCCAACCTTTGTGACAAACTGATTACCCCCAGCAACAGTCAGATGAACCGTGGGTTGAACACCGCCACGCTTGGCTGCTTGATCCGGAATCTGAACCGAGTTGTCTTCAGTTACGGTGTAATGACTTGTCGCCGGTGGCTCGACGCCTCTCTCAACCCAGGCGTTCAGGTCGCGAAGAGCCTGCTGGTAGATGCCAGTATACGGCACTATCAAAGTGCTGCGAGCCGCTGTAGGTTCCTCAAAGTTATGATCCACATTATCGCTGTACCAAATTCGATAATTATCCTCGAATCGTTCTCCGAGAGCCTTCTTGACTTGGCTGCGGTACCAATCGGCGTGCCAAGGAAACGCGTCGCTGTCCATGAGGTTCTGGACCACGATCATCTTGCCCTTGATGTCTCCCCACCACCCGAATTACTCTCTGAGAGCACTTTTGAGATGTCGGTGGACCGTTGTGAGTATATTGGTGATCCGTCTGTTTTGCGTAGCGCATCGAAGCCGTAGAGACCTGCTCGATCTGGGTCTTGGTGGTGATAGTAGGCGTGTATCGCGATGAACCATCGGTTGTTGATTCGTAGTTGCGCGCCTTTGGTGAGAGAATCGAGTAGAGTGCGGTTATTTGGTGTTCCAACAATGATATCGTTAAACATTACAGTTCTGGTTGACTGATCTAGAGTTCCACGGAGAGCCCCGAGTTCAACCTTGCCGTCAGAGTCATGGAGGGTGAAATCGTATCCATAGATGTCGTGAGCAGCGGCAGCGGGTACCTCGTCCAGCTCAACACCCACAAGGACACCCTCATTGTCAAACTTTATGCTTTGAACGGTGGCATTGAAGTCCACCAGGTTGCTCCGAAGCCTCTCCCCAAGCGCGCTCTTCTCTACACCAAGGTAGCCAGGTTTCGACCAGAAATCATCAACATATGTGGGCTCCATTGTTTTGATGAGTGTATGCATCAAGATTGCCAGTGTCGAACTGTTGGCGACTGCATCAAAATCCTCCCATGCTCTGATTGGAATTCCAAGCTTGGTGGCTTCGAGAAGCATCGCTTTTTCTACTTCATCAAGACCATCATAGGGATCGCCGCTACCACCAGGTTTCAAAGCATTCTGTATCAAGGGTTTCTTGCTTTTTAGCACAAGGCCGGCCATGGCTCTGATGGCTGGGCCATTAGGAGCAGAAATAGGGATTGGTTGCACGATAGGCACAGCACCATCCCATACCCCGACAGTGTTCTCGATTCCCCCAACAGTCTGGAGGGAGCCCCCACTGCCGCCGTATAGATAGCCGTAGATTCGACGTGAGGATTCGCCACAGTAGCGTGCGGCAACGAGTTTTGAAAATTTGGCCGCAGCAGCCTCAGCACGATAACCAGAGACCCCAGTTACTTGAACGGTATAAGCACCGCTGTCTAAGCCGAAGCCGATGGTATCTTGGGTGGCGTTCTCGGCCTGGGTTGGATAGACGAACTGAAAGAAGCGTCCGTGCCATTGATCCTTGGCAGGGAAATGGTAGTTGAACCGAATCGACGTGTTTTTAAAATGGCCCGAGACATGATAATGCGCAACTGGTATAGCCGCATCTGTTTCGGTGTCGACAACGGGCTGGTTGTAGAGCTCGTCGATGCAGTCTGCGGTAACCTGGACTGGGCCATCCGGTTTCAACGCCTTACATGGCGAGGTGGCATTCTTGGCTTGCACTGGCGTTCCGAGGAGGAGAAAGAAAATAATCAAGACTGCTGTAGCTGGCGAGTATTTCAACGTGATGCTTTGCCTGCGAGGAGCCAAATGTTAGCGGACATTGCAAATTCAAAATGTTGCAAAATGTTTACGCGTCACGGCTACTTAGAAGCCGCATCGTTGCCATTCAAAGTAAAAAAGCAATAGAGGGCAAACCTAGGGCCAGCAGATACCTTGGCGAAGCTTCTCAATCAAGTTGCCCAAGACTGACAGAAAAGGCCTCTTATGTAGGCTGGGCACCTGGGCTTGTCCAAAGCTGTTGCGCAACCAACTCTTGGCTCAACACCAAGCCTCCTCGCATTAATTTGCCAACAGCATCAAAGTGGAGCAAAGTGATGATCATATCTGCTTGGCTTGGTCTTTACAAGTTTTGGATTACGCGTCGACTGGGGGGATTAACAGCCCAAAGTGGTCTCTAGGGTCGCAGATTGGCCCATCTATCCGAAGTTTTCGTATTCTCCCGTATTTGTTCACGAAAATCTCGACCCCATTCACCCAAACTTGGGGTTCAAACCAAAGAATGAGTGAACGAATGTGTATTAAGAGGTCTGCGTGTGCTGGATATCGAATTAACCAGGTTTTTTTTATTTCTCGTCAGACTCGACTTCAAGCCTCCCGTCTGAAACTGGATTGGATTTAATGGCAGATGAAAGGGCCATGAATTCGACGTTATCAAAACACAGAAGCTCTTGGCTTAATTTCTGGGTTAATGATGTGGTCAAGCATTGTACAATGCGAAAAGTATGCGATTGGCTGGTCGGAAGGGCTCATGATGATGACCGACCCATGTCTCGTTGAGAGCATCTCGGGAAGCTTGGCGAGACGACACGCGGTGTATGAGGTAATGCCCACATTAAAAGACCTGCAATCGCAATGATTTACTTACTTGGTATTTGCGGTGCTTTTAATCGGCATTTGAAAGTTGAATGGCGGCTAAAAGTTACCTTCCAAGATGATGATGTCGGCATTGCTAAAGATGTGGCAATAAAATTTTCGACATCGACTTCCGACAAGTAGCTGCGGATTTTGTGTTTGAAGTAAGGCTCGTTACCAGGCCAGTTAGTTATCTTAATCTTGGCAATAACTCACATTGATTTGCATTCAAGCATAAAATCAAAGTACAATATCCAAAGTCTCGTGCATCGTACTCTTGCCAAGTGAGAGGGGCGATGTGAATCTATGCCATATTCGGAGTACTACGACAACGCTCTCTCACGGTTGCGGTCACTTTGAGTCAGGAGGTCAGTAAAGGCCAACGTTGGCAAGCCTTTCTGACTCGGGCAAACTTTCTTGACAATACCTGCATAGATGAGGGTTGAATAGTAATCAGGATTCGTCTAGAGAAACCCTTCGAATCCTTCCACGAGAGAGCGATGCAGTTTTAAGCAAGGATCGACACTCGAAAAAGAGTCTAGCGATGTTCCAAGGCTCCGATAAGGGGCTCTAGATCTGTGGAAGGCAATCTCGATCTTCCATCGCCCACGTGAGGGGCAGGTGGATGAGTTTAAAGTTGTTCGAGTAGGGCATAAATCTGAGCCAAGGCGTCAGTCACAAAGGGAGTTCTGGGCAAATACCTGGTGGATTCGTGTGCTAACATCAGCCAGCCAGTCAGGTGGCTTCACGGGGACGGAGGTTCCCTTCAACCCAGGGACTTGGCTACGGCCCAAGCCTCGTTGGGAGATATATTGCGGGCGTGAATTGCGTGGCGTGGCCCGACAACCACCGGCCTCGCTTGCTGGACCCAAGCTACGGGTTCCTGCGTGCGTGTTCCTCGCTGTGGCGGACATGTGGGATCCCCGGGATAGGAATGTGGCTTGATGCCTCGACCCTTGATACTGGGCTACCAACTCTAAAGTCTTTTGTCTGAACCATTTCCGGTCTCGGGTCTTGACGCCCATTGGCTGCTCAACGGCCTGTCCAAACTGAGTTCCTGGGCGCTCGCTGACGACACGTCCCATGCGCCCGCGCCGATGCCGGCGGCGTCGTTGTAGCGTGCGTCGTCCCGATAGATAGTGCGCCACGATCCAGCAGGCCGGATTACCTCGGTCATGTCAGGAATGCTTCTCTTTGTACCAGACTAGTCATGTCGAGCCATGCCCCAGACCGCTAGGCGTCGTAGCGAAGTCCAAGAGTCTTCTATTGCCATCTACGTCTCGTGCCACGCTGCCGCCTCCATTCTTTGCCCTGCCTTGGCGCATTGTTCCTGCGCAAGACAAGCCCTCCGTGGCGATCCTGTTGGTATTTGGTAACGACTAGGCACTTCTTGGGTGCACACAAACGGCATGGCTGAGACCCTTGGACCCGGAGGTCTCGCCCGTTTTCCCACGGAAGAATCCGAAAGGTGCAGACAATGCTAATAAGATATTGATGATGATACTCACGGGTTTGATATATAATCCAGCCGTAACGCCTTGACCGATGAGCCTTAACCAACTCATCGGATTCAGCCTTCTTTACCTTCCTTAGACACCTTCCTTTCCTCCTCTTCTTCAAGTCTCTCCTTAAAAATGGTCAACTTCAAGAACCTTGTCATTGTGGCCACCACACTCATTGGCTGCACCTCATCCGCCCCGACATCTCCCACCAACGAGGTCAGCGATGTCAGCGACATCATCCCCGGCAGCTACATCATCACTCTCAAGCCCCAGATCAAGCCTGCCAAGGTCAAGGCCCACCTCAACTGGGTTGGCGACGTCCACAAACGGAGCCTCACCAAGCGTGACAGTGACCTCGGCGTTGAGAAGACGTACGACAACAAGGCTGGCTTCCACGCCTATGCCGGCACCTTTGATCCTTCGACCATCAAGGAGATCAAGAAGAGCTCCGATGTAAGTTTGAAAATGACTCTCTCAACCGAGAATCAAGATTGACACTAGACAGGTGGTTCACGTTGAACCTGACCGCAGAGTGACGCTCTCATGGAACGAAGACACACCTGAAGAGCAGCACGAGGATGAGCCCGAGGACGACCAAGTCGACCAGTCTCAGTTTGATAGGAGAGACGAGATCAACCAGGGCACTGCTACTTGGAGTCTATCGGCTGTCTCTCGCCGTGTCAAGGGCTTCAATAACTACTACTACGACTCTGGTGCTGGTGACGACTCGTACGCCTACATTGTCGACAGCGGTGTCCGCACTACCCACAAGGAGTTTCAGGGACGCGCCAAGGGTGTCTACACTGCTTTCAAGAGGGACTACACCGACCGCCTGGGCCACGGCACCCATGTCGCCGGTATCATCGCCGGCAAGACGTTTGGTGTCGCCAAGAGGGCTCAGATCCTCTCAGTCAAGGTTTTCCAGGGCAAGTCTGCCGACTTGTCCGTCATCCTCGAGGGTATCAACTGGGCTGTTCAGGACATCATCAACAAGGACCGCCAGGAGTTTGCCGTCATCAACTTGTCTCTCGGAGTCGACGGTGTCTCGGCGGCCATGAACATGGCCGTCGAGAACGCTGCCAAGGCCGGCGTTGTCTGCGTCGTCGCTTCTGGAAACGCCGGCAAGAATACCGCAACCACGTCTCCTGGCTCTGCTAAGAATGTCATCACCGTCGGCGCCATCGACAAGAACTGGTCCGTTGCTAGCTTCTCCAACTGGGGCCCATCAGTGGATATCATGGCTCCTGGCGTCGGCGTCATATCTGCGTCCTGGAAGAGCGACAAGGGGACTTATATCCAGAGCGGCACTTCCATGGCTGCACCTCACGTCGCTGGCCTCGTCCTCTACGCCCAGTCAGTCGAGGGTGTCGTCGGTGTTTCAAAGACGACTGCCTGGCTCAAGAAGGTTGGCACCCGCAACAAGATTTCTGGCAAGCTGCGCAACGCACCAAACCTGATCGCCAACAACAACAATTTTCTTCAATAAATGACAAGGGTCTGGTGTTCCCATCTTTACAGTAGACGGTGCATTAGAGGTTGGGGGGCATAGAACGGGGTAGCAAAAAGGCATAGACCGGCGCAACGGGGACAATATTGCTCTATTTGTCGGCGTTTTGGTCGGGGCACATTTAAACTGGAGTTTGGGGTTTAATTTATACTGGGGAGTTATAGGTGACTAGAATTAACAGGAGTTTGGGCATATATACCAAGAACTGAGAAATTATCAAACATATATCAAAGTCAACGATGTGAATCTCCATGATGAAGCTGCCCAACAATCAACTATAGATTACTATCTTACTCATCCACAAATCACACTTGCAGCAGCCCTGATCGTACCAACTAGCAAACCTCGTCGAATCGATGGTCCGGACAACGACCGACGGGACATCATGCAAGTGGCGGATACCCAAGTCGTCAAAGTAGAACGACTCGTATCGCTTGTTCTTGAGGCAGCCTCGGCACAGGCCAGGAGATTTACCTCTTCAAAGTGGCCGATGTGGTACAGATCCTCATCGAAGAAAAGCACGAATAAGTCTCTGCCGCATTGATTACCGTTTTGCAGCGGTTGATTGCGCAGATACCACGGTGCCGGCTCGACCTTCGGAAACTTCCAGCAAGAGTTGTCGTGCCAGGGCCCAGCAAAGTCAGCAGGGTGGCGAGGACGTTGACGATGGTCGAGTAGAGCTCGCAGATGACGGCGTTGAAGAAGAAGGAAGCACGGTTCTGTTGGTAGCAGTTGTAGGCGTAAGTGGCCAAGCTCGTCAGGTTCTCACGCTCGACGAAGTAGTTTTCGGCGTCCGTCTTTGGCCCCGAGATTCTAGTGCCGTAGACAGCGTTCTTGGCCTAATCTGGCTTGCAAGGGCTGCATTAGATTCCCCAGCTAGCAACACGGCAACAAAGCCGGCGGCCAGAAGCTCGAGGGGCGGCATCGTAGAGACAGTTGGGAGAGCGCCTGACTCCCTCGAGACTAATCAAAAGCAACAGAGGTCAACATCATAGGAAACCCATTTTCAGAGTAGTTGCACGGACTTACAAGGAGTCAGCAGACTCAATACCAGTAGCCAGGGGTTTGACGCGCAGATTTTCAGCCACTTTTGGGTCCTGCATAAGGCTTAAGCCACAAACAGTTCGACGATTCAGCTTCTTGTTTGTCGACCAGAAAGGGAATTATCCAGGGGCCCATGCAGCCACATCTCGTAATTGGCCAGTCAGATGGTGATGGAAGCGAGTTCTAGAAGCATGTTGTTTATTCTTTGGGTCCACTCACCTGAAGCCTGTGTCATGGTGGCAGCGATAGCCCCAGAAACGGGCCAAAGACAATAATTAAGCATAAGAAAAAGTCAAACTTATCTGTGGTTTATGATTTATCTTGCACGGTGCTCTTCATAGGTGCCTCTTTCTGAACCAACTGCTACAGATCAGTGTCACTACAATTTGATTACTCTTTAGAGGTGTACCTGTACTTCCAACAATGAAGCTGGGCTCCGTTGGAAGCTTGGGATTCGATTGGGTAACATGCATCGATTATGTATTACTTTAATCATAACTATAGAACAATGGCCATTGAATCTGAGACAAAGGAAATGAGTGATAAGTGTCGGGTATCGACTGTGTTGAAAAGTCAAACAACAAACGCCAAAAGATAAAAACACAAACACCGCCCCCTCAACATAACCAAAAGTTGGCGAAGTTTCAGAATCCCTACTCAGTAGGTGTCTTCTCCTGCTTCGCTCCATCCTCGTTTGCCTCCTCCTTCGCTAACGCCTCGTCAAGCTTCTTCTTCAGCTCGAGGTTCTTCTCGCGTTTCTTGTTCTCGGCCGCCTGTCTTTGGATCTCGCGTTTCTCGCCAACCAAGTGGTTCACACTCTTGAGCACCGAGTACAATCCTTTAAATGCCAGCTTAAAGTGTGAAAAGGCCTCGCGGAAGTGCGTCTTTGTTTCGTTGTAGTTGGCTCGCGCCAGGGCCGCCTGCTTCTTGGTGCGATAGGCCTTTTCGGCTCTTGAAGCCTTGGCAAATTGTTCCGAAGCTTGACGACGGTTGGTGATTAGGAGGTTCTCGGTACCAGAGGTGCCTGGGCGAGCCGTAGGAGCCGTGCCGTCCGAGTTCGAAGCTTCGTTTTCGGGTGAGGCTTCCGTCTTCTTTGACTTGGATTTGCCCATTTTAGCAAGAATCGACATGAGTAGCGTATGGATTAAATATTGTATAAATTGCGATTTTTAGCCGATGTGCAAGTGATCGGCTTGATATGTTGGGTGATATAACGAATGTCTGATGGGCGAGAAGCAAAACCGCATGGGGGGAGAGGAAACAAAACAGTACGAACCACCTGGGATGGTGGCGCGCTTTAAGAATTATGACAGATCCATTGCTCACAAGGGTCCATCTGTCGCCATTGACTGATTTACGCGTCAAGCTTTAGTCCATGTAACCCTACATTCATGCAAAGTGCTTTGGTGTACATCTGCTCGCCTCTACCTCCAAAGGGACCCGCTGTCTTTTGGGACAAAATTCTATCCTAGCAATTCAATGCGAAGGCTGCCCATGCATGAGCATCTAATTAAACCCGTCCTGAGCCTGTGGTCCCAACGGGTCGTAGTGCATGACTTTGACGTGCAGGGATACAAACGCTATGCAGCGTCTTGGCGTCGGTCATCATGCAGGCGGAACAGCCCATGTCACTAGCAATCAAAATCCCCTCGTTGGACGCGATCCACTTGCTGATATCCTCACGCACTACGGCCACCAATGATGTCTTATTTTATAGCCGTGTTTTTAGATAGGTAGTCTAATCAAATATAGCCTAAGTGTATTATCCATTTCTCACACGACTATTAGGCTACCTACTCTTTATTCTTTGTCGGAACTAAGACGAAGAACTGTTGGAACTTTATGCGGCTCGATACAGTTCCGTTAGTGCCCTCCTTCGACTAGCAACAAAGTACTCTGGGTTTCCCTCAGGATCGGGCTTTATAGTCTCACTACCGTATATCCAGCAGGCAGGGAAGACCTCATCGTGCTCATCTATAAATTAAAAGGCTTTGAAAAGATAGGTCATCTCTTTGATGTTTTCTTTTCATGCCTCCACGGACTCGTCGTTATCTTCTGGTGTCTACTGGCTTCCATTATGAGGATTAACTGAGTGGTTATGTGACCCATTGTGCGTATTCACAGTCACGTTCTTTTAATATCTTCACATATCTATTAATTCCTGCTTAGCTTTATGTGCTCTTGTAGATTGTATAAATAGCTCTTAGCTTTGTGTAGGTATATAGCATCACGTCTGAAACACTTAAATTTAATAATTCTTACTTAGTATATTTTCCCTAACCCTTTACTAACTAAAAGCTCTTAGTAATTATATTTATTCTTAAGAACTAAACTTTACTAAAAGC